>SNQJ01S0186175.1:0-16854 GCA_010110895.2 Picea sitchensis | reverse complement strand
TATATATATATATATATATATTATAAAATATTTAAATATATTAAAAAATGTATATTGGTTTGAATTTATTTTGTTTTGATTTGTCCTAGCTTTAATTAATTAATAAATAATTGTCTTAATATATTAAAAAATATATTAATACTTTAATATTAATGTATTAAACCAACATAGATCCATATATTCATCTGAATCTAGAATCTATAAAGCCTAAGAATAGATCCATAATATTCATATATTTTCCTTTTAATTTTTAGTGAAATCTGGATAAAAATTGTTGGTATTGTTGGAACTCCATATTTGACTGATAGAGAGTCTATAATTCTAGTGCCGTAAGAGTTTTGCAGTTGTTCAATTCATTTATGCATTCAAAAATCCAATTTAAACAACATAAAATGGAGATTTGACCAAGATTTGTTTCACCAAAATGTCTAATGTTTAGACTTCCATTTTTTTTAATGCATTATCTTGAAATATATATTTTATGTTTTTTTAAAACAAATTTCATGTATAATTAAGTTTTTGTTTATGTTCGTGAGACTGGAGCAACTACAAGATAGGGTTTGGTAGATGTGGCCACAACAGAGGATAGCATGAGTACCAAGAGGGGCAGTAATGAAACCCCCTCATACAAGTAGGTAGTAGTAGAGAGAGGGAAAGGCCCACGAGGTGTATGTTTCAAGGCACCAATGACAAGCACCTTGAGATCAGAAACAGAAAAGAGTCAGGAAAGTAACTAGAAGAAAGGCGACGGTATGAGGGAAGAAACCAGAGAACCTCAGAATGTTGTGCAAGAAGCAATGAGCAACAATGGGGCTGAAGGGTGCAATCCATGTAAACCAAAGACAAAAATGATACCCGAGGTAACATTGGATGATCTGCAAATGCAACTCTACAGGGACTAGATGAAGACGCATGCGCTAATCTGCAAGTTTATAGGGTTGTGGCCAATAGAAAGAATGTTTTGCAACTGGATTAAATGTCAATGGAAGACAAGCGGAGAAGTGGATCTTCACAAGGGCTCGAAAGGCTTCTTTACAACAGTTTTCATGAACCTGGAAGATAGGGATAAGATCTTTGAGGGGGGGGGTGGGCATACTTCCATGCCTCAGCAGGACTGTACATGCGACCATGGAAGGAAAAATTCTCCCCAGAAAAAGAAAATTTCAAAAATGTGCATGTATGCCTGAGAATTTACTCATTGCCTTTAGATTATTGGCTACCCTCGACCTTTGAAGAAATAGGGAACAAACTAGGAAAATACGTGAACACATCAGAGGAAACCCTATTAGAAAAATACACCTCCTATGCAATAATGTGCATAGAGATTGATATGTCGGGGGAACTCGTAGAATCCATAAGCCTGGAATTCAGGGATGAGGAATCGATACAAAACATTAACTATGAGAAGATCCCCTTCAGATGTTGTATATTTCACGAACATGGGCACCTAATCAGAGAGTGTCTGACCATCAAAAAACAAGAAGTGGAGAACACCAAACTACAACAGCACGAAGATGCGTTTATAAAACCAAACCACAGAAACAGAGCTAACAAGAAACAAAGTAAAACCCCAACAGGGAGAAACCTGGAGGCCAGGAATAAAGCAGAAGGATGGGACAAGACCAACAAAGAGGAGGAAGGAGGAAAGGAAAAAACAAAAGATAAATAAGTCAGGGAACAAGCTACCAATGAGGATACAGATAGCCCAAGAAAGGGGATGGGACAGGGGGGTAGCGCAAATCCTATGGAAGGAGAAACCAGAGATACCCCCGCCCCCATGCAGGAGGAAGACAGAGATGCATAAATGACTCCAAGCGAGGTAGGAACATAAGATCCTGATCTCATAGACATTGTGGAAAGGGAAGGGATCGATCTCTTGAACATATTGGAGAAATGGAAAAGCCAAGGCGTTGACAATGTACCAGCGGGAGGAAGGAAAATCCAAAGGGCTCAAGTGCACACATGGGGAGATAAGACACCTATGAGTCAAAGTAGGCGAAGGACAACCACAACTCTCACCCAAGAAGATGAGAAGGAGAAAAGGAAGGAAGTCAAATAGCGTAGCCCTACAGGAACTAGGAGCTATGTTGATAAACTCACGTAAGATCAAAAATATCTTTCCCAACTGCCCCCCACATGTTTAAATGAAGATTATAACATGGAATATAAGAGGCCTAAACAACCCACGAAAGAATAGAATTCTTAGAAATAGACTTAGGAAGGAACAACCGGACCTATGTTTCATCCAAGAGACAAAATGCACTGTAGACAGAATGGAAACAATCGGAAAAAAAAATTGGAGCAAGTACAAGATGGTGGTTGTCGAACGAGAGCAGATGGCAGGAGGGATCCTCACTTTGTCGAACTCACAAGTGATGAACCTAATAGCAACTAAGGCTACCAGGAACACACTTTAAGTTAACATGCAAATCATTGGGAATACGGAGATGATCCTATGCACTAATGTGTATGGACCTCAGATGCTAGAGGAAAAGAGAAGAATGCTTCTAGACCTACAAGACCTAAAAACCTGCTCCAACAACCTCCACTCGATCCTAGAAGGAGACTTCAACATCATCACATCACTTGCGGAAAAAAGAGGAGGCACCAGAAGATTGGATAGAGATGTGGAAGAATTATCAGCATTCATAGACACATCAGAGATGGTGGACATCGGAACTAATAACAAAAACTTCACTTGGAACAATAAACGGACAAATCAACATCAGGTTGCGACAAGACTGGATAGATTCTTCGTGTCGAAATCCATCATTGTGCAGGGGTTAACCTTAGATTGCAACATCCTTCCCTAGAGGGTTCTGATCACTAGCCAGTCCAATTGGAAGCAGACTTCCCAACCACCTCGAAGAATAGACCTTTCATATTTGAGAAATTATGGATTGAACACTGCTGTGGGTGGGAAATCCCTCCTAAGGACTAGCACTAAGGGTTTTATCATGAATGCAGAAATGACCTAAAGATTCTTAATTTTTACCATCATCCCATGCCTAAACCCCCATTACTCATATGTAAATACAAGGCTCGAGGGATCAAGTTAATGTACCTTATTTTTCGTGTTTGATGTTGATCTCTTTTCGCGCTTCTTCATTCTTTGACTGCAACTCTCCTCCCAATGCTGACCTGCATTCATAAAAGACGAACAAAGAACTCCACATGCATTTGATCTACGAACTAATGGGTTATAGATTTAATGAATGGTGTATTCAATATTCAAATAATGACAATCTCATGTGGTGGGACGGGAAAAGAAATTCTTTTATTAACTTTACAATGATACCTTACAATGTTAAAGTCGGCTACTGCTCCTCGATCCTGGTCCTAGGATCTTCTTCCACTTTCTTCCAACTGCTTTTCTCTATACTTCTCTTTGCACAAGGATGGCTAAAGGTTGGGACAAAGGGAATGCTCAATCAGGTATAGTTTGTTTACTATGATTTTCCTCCTATCAAATGGGAACCCTACCCCTTATTTTATAGGCTAGAAGGAGATACGTATTTGGTTGAATGACCAGCCATGCATGGTCGAAAGGATACCCAAAGCTGTGTGTTCCATCAACAACTTTCCTTTCTTTGTGCTTCTGAAGGTCCACGTGGGTTGTAATGGGTCAGCTAGCATGGACACTGTAGATACACGTGGGCTGTAGTGGAGCATGGTGCGTGGGCCTTTAAAAATGGAGTTTTTAGAAGAGTTGTTCAGTAGTGGCTTGGTAAAGAAGGAATATGGGATGGCCTGATGCCAGCTAAACATGCTTGATACAAATTAGGGTTATAATAGATTCCCTCTAATGTGTGAGGTGAGAAGAGCATATGATGGCCGAAATACATTATCAATCTTCACCAACGTTCCAAACAAGTGAGCCCAGGGACCAGAAATCGAGAGCTACCATCTACAAAATTAAAATTGTCTCACCGAGGTGGGCATACCCATGCTTGAGACGAAATAAAATCATGTCTACCAATAAAATACACTATAGATCCATGTCATATAACTATATAAAGTGTATCCATGAGCAATACACAGCGGATCTACATCTCAAAATCAAAAAGATATACATGTATAGTATTCATCTTCTATAAGTTGATAAGGCCTGATGGCTGGAGATGAGGTCTTCAGAGCTCAAGTAGCAACTTCAAAATCTTCAAAACTTGGGTAGGAGTGTAATATGAGTGTACGAATTCACTACCCAGAGGTCTTCGATGGCTCGTCGATCATGGACTAGAGAATCTTGATGATCAAATTGAAGGCTTCATTAATTTCGAACAAATACTTGATTGGAATTTCGGGATGGCCGGGCACGAGGGAAAGAGACAAACGATAGAGGGGTCGACTCAGGCTTGGTAAAAAATTCCCTTGAAAAATATCACAACAAATGATGAGACTCAGGCAGCATGGCATTGACATAAGTTCACGAGGAAGGAGGCAACGCAAACTCTCCATATGCTTGGAAGAATAACCAAATGGAGGAGGACACAACTCTATGTAGCGAGAACAACTTCCTAAGGTCATATTAAATCCCAGATCTTGAAGAAAAAAATGGAAGGATGTACTTAGTCCAAGTGCAACTCATTGTGCTGCCAATAAAAAGAAAATAGTTTTCCCTTCCTCTTTTTGGGGTATATTTGATTTTTTTGTCTTTTTCAATAATGTTGGAAAGATTGAAAAAGAATAAAAGAATTCTACGTTACAAAGGAGGATCGAGTGTCGCAAACATATCAGTTCCAAGCGCACGAAACACATGGATGCTCAGGGCAAAGGGACATATGCACGAAAAGGACACTTGGGAAAAATCCTCAAGGGGCCAAAGGTGTCAAGACGCAGAGGCAAAGTGATACAAGTCTTGCATACAAGGCATGCTTCATATGGTTCAGTTGAGAGCAACATGGAGCAGGCATTAGGCCAAAGACATAGGTATACAAACGCGATTAACAAAACACACAATGGTAATGTCCTTCGATGTAATTTTAACGAGCCGAGAGAAGGTAAAATTGATGGTTTTTCATATTTAGAGAGTCTGAAGAAACGTAAAAGGAGACTCCACTATGGTACCTTTTTCTAAGGTAGTCTAGTCAGTTCTAAAAAGGGGTAAATTAGCACTGAAAAGACGTCTATTCAAAACCATTTTAACGAGTGTGATAAAGACAAGATCACTCGACATTTTTTTCATTTTTAAGGACTCTGAAACAAGCTTAACTATGGACTCCATGAGGAATGTTCTTCTGGACCAGTTTAACGACTGTGAAAGAATAAGGTCACTCGACGATCTTTTCAATTTTAGGGAGTCTCAAAAGAGCTTAACTATGGACTCCGTGGGAGTTTATTTTTCGTAAATTTAGTCTCTCAGACCCGAAAAAGGGTTAAAATTATATCTGAGAATACTCTTCTAGAGAACCGAGGCCTCTAGAGTATACCTTTGTTTGTACAGTTGACAATCCGAACTAAAAAAGGGGTAAACCACCACCGGACAGACGTGCCTTCAAATTTTAGTTTAACGAGCATGAAGGTCAACAAGATCACTTGACAATATTTTCATTTTTAGAGGGTCTGAAAAGGGCTTAAAAGAAGACTCGTGGGGGCTACAAATCATGTATGAAACTAGTTCAGGTAGAGCCCGTTGTTAGGCTCAGACCAAGAGTCTCTTCGATAGTCAACTTGGAAAGTCTCCCAAAAGGGACGAAAACACAAACCACGGTGTAAGTCCTCCTACGGTATAGAAACCGTAGTCATGGCCTCAAGGATAGCCTCATCTGAAGGAAATTCAAAATCCGAGAAATCATGCAAGCGAGGGTTGATAGTCCCAAAGGGTGAAGTAAACTGACCATACTCCATATGACGAGGGAAGTTTTGGCCAGGACTGGCAGAGTCTATCAGGGAAGAATCACGAGCATGAGGGCTTGAGGATATACAAACAATGAGATCAGACTCAGAAGGATACTCAAGCCCACTTGGACCAAGATAGGGAAGCAAGGCTTCCTATGCCCCCATTGGATAAACCAATGGATCAATTGTTGAGACCAAGTCTCAAGAGGAACACATGATTGCACCATTTCTTGCTCTAAATAAATTGAACACCGAGGATAAGACTACAAGGTCTAAAGGCACCTCACCCCCCAAAATAGGAGTGGGATCAGCCAATGACTACATCGACATGACCACTTTTTCAACCAATGGTTGAATATACTGTGAGGAAACCTCAGGAGACTCAGAATCAGAAGAGCTTGCAGACAAGGACCACAATCTTTGTACCTCTGGAATGCCAGGGAATAAATGAGTAAAGTGATGTCCCTTGCAAAGCTTACAAGAAAACTTAGGCTTACGTCTTATCCGTCTAGGTTTCTCAAAAAAATAAATGTCGCCAGCATGACTGGCAGTGGCTAGTTGCACATCTCCGACATGACTTGCAGAGGTTGGTGATGGGTCGATAACATGTCTCGCAGAAGCTACCGACCTACTGCCAATATCACTAGCAGGGACTGGACTTTTCCCCTCAGCATGACTTGTAGAGGGTGAGTGATTTATCCCAACATAACTTGTAGAGGCTGGGTGTTGGTCTTCAACGTGACTTGCAGAGGTTTTCGACCTATCTCCAACATGACTCGCAGAGGTTGGTGATTTATGCTTCCTATTCTTCCTCTTTCTATTTCATTTAGACTTTCGATTACTAGTAACTGTACTTTCACCAGAGGTGGGAGAAGGAGGAGGAGAAGACTTTGTTGATGAAGAAATATCAACATGGTGCCCATGACTTAAGGTGCTTAACTGATAAGCGTCGAGAGAATTTAGGACATTTGGAATGGTACCCAACCAAGCCAGTAGTCCCAACCCAGGAATGTACAAAGTGGCCATCAAAGGGACACTAATGTTTCCGAAGAAAGGAAAAACACAAGAATCCCCTTGCGAAGGGGTTCCTTGGTTGGTATCATCAGGAACTTTAGCCATGAAGATCTTATGCAGAGGTTCTCCCCTTGCAGGATCGTTCAAATCTGTAAAAGTCTCACACAGTAACTCTGAAGAACCAATGTTATCAAAACAATGCTTATAAAGAGGCAGCTCCACATTTCTAAGTGGAAGATTGAAAAGTCCTCTCAACGGGCGGAGTGGATGGTATACCACCGTAGGTCAGAGACCCAAAGCCACAACTGACTAACTCACTATGGAAAACTAGGGATCATAGAGAACACACTAAAAGTTCCTAAAGGCAAATCAAGCAGACGACTAACTAGTTGGAAGAACAGTTACACCAACCAACACTAGAGAAACTTACCAATGCAAGTGAAACTGGAATACGGAAGCACCCTCCGGGTATACTCTGCAAAGCGTGGCCCGATGTCTGCCCTAGGTACTGCGGTATACCCCCACGATCACCTATGTAAGTCCCTAAAATAAAGGCAACTAGGTTGTCAGCTCATGAACAATCACTAGGCGGGTAAAGTTAACAGTCGAGTGGACCACAATGAGTAGGGTATCAAGCCTGAAACCTATCAAGGGTATCGAAACAAAGTGTTCTGGAATACGACTGAGGACCTCGAACGGATTCGAGACCGACAAAGCTCCATGGAAAATGCGATCAATGGAATCCCAAGACAAGTCCTCTATATGTGTTCGCCACTACGCCTGGTCCGGCTTTGGAGGGTTATCTCTGCTACCTTTCCTCACGTGACCTTCCGCTTAGCCCCTGTGTTAGAGGGGGGTCCCAGATAACTTCCACGATACTGGACTTTTAATACTCCCTAGCATAGACTCTTATGTATGTTTTGAAGACTTGAAGAGTTTCCTCTCCAACCTAAATCAAGGCTCTAGCCTAATCTAGTTGATGGACCCTACAAACATAAAGTCTAGTAAATTTTAATTAGCGTTATTTTTACTGGCTTGATTTACTCAAAAAGGGTACGGTAGTGCAACTGATGTTGTTAAGACTCTTTCCAAAAATGATGAAACTGATATGAACACTAGCAAAGAATGATTATATTTCTTATTTTTTTTCTTTTCGAAATKCTTTTAAAATTAGAAGAAATCACAATACTATGCTAATTTATTTTTCTTTTTCAAATAGAAATGCAAAGAAAATGCCAAGAAAGAAAGAGATCTAACAAACTAAGTTTTTTTTTTTYTATATCTTCTTCCAATCAAAGTAGAAATAACAAAAGATTCTAAAAGAAACTGATCAATGCACAATTCATGCCCCCCCCCAGCCATGAGGGGGAATTTTTTTCAAAATGCAACTCACTTTTCTTAAAATTTCAAGCTAAAAATAAGTTAAGAAAGCTAGGAAACACAAAAAATCTTTTAAATGAAAAAGTAAACTATGCTGTAATACAACCTAAGCTAAAACTACTTATGAAAGAGACCATAAAGAAACAAGAAAACCCTGGGAAGTAAAAACTTGACTGGGAAGAGGATGATTGCCTCCTCAAAATTTTTTAGACAGATACACGACTGTCACTTAAACAGCGAGCGTATGCATGCGGGCCACCCAAAGACAAGATGCATATGTACACGTGTAGGCCCACTACAGGCTATGTGTGCCTTTGTTTCTCCTCAAAATAAGCAATACAAGCGGCTAAGCTAAGGAAGGGAGTACTGGTATTGAGAACCAGAATCCCTTGAAGACACAAAAACTTACTTTGACAGAAAAAGATGCAAGGAAAAATCTGATCTGGGGTTTTTACCTGACTATAGATTGTTCAATCAGAGACCTAGAAGGACCCAGAAGATCCCTGAGAAGGATCACTTCTACAAGGGAGAGAATGATTGCCTCTTCTTGAGAAGGATTTTTTGGGTTATCAGACACGCAGCTAGCACTTCATGAGTAGGCATATGCATGCGGTCTGTGTGAAGGTAGGGCACGTGTACACACATGCAAGCCTTATACAGGCTACATGTACCTCTATGACTTCCCGAAAATAAAATGCATCCAAGCAAAGAAAGTAGGGAGTACTAGTATGGAAGACCTGAATCCCTACTATCTCAGACTCTTGCAGAAACTCAAAAAAAAGATGATGAAACCAATTTAAAACTACCAAAAAGTATCCCCAGAAAACTCGAGAGATCCCCAGTATGGTCACCAATTCTGTTGTGGGTGGGAAATCCATCCTACAGACTAGCAGTAAGGGTTTTATCATGCATGCAAAAATGACCTAAAGATTCTTACTTTTTACCATCATCCCATGCCTAAACCCCCATTATTCATATGTAAATACAAGGCTCAAGGGATCAAGTTGACGTACCTTATTTTTCGTGTTTGATGTCTATCCCTTTTCGCGCTTGGTCGTTCTTTGTCTTCAACTCTCCTCCCAATGCTGACCTGCATTCACAAAAGATGAGCAAAGAACTCCACATGCATTTGATCTATGAACTAATGGGTTAGAGATTTAATCAATGGTGCAATCAATATTCAAATAATGACAATCTCATGTGGCGGGACAGGAAAAGAAATTCTTTTATTAACTTTAAAATGATACCTTACAATTATAAAGTTGGCTACTACTCCTTGATCCTGGTCCTGGGCTCTTCTTCTATTGTCTTCCAACTGCTTTTCTCTATAATTTTCTTTGCACAAGGATGGCTAAAGGTTGGGACAAAGGGAATGCTCAATCGGGTATAGTTTATTTACTATGATTTTCCTCCTTTCAAATGGGAACCCTACCCCTTCTTTTATAGGCTAGAAGGAAATAGGTATTTGGTTCAATGACCATCCATGCATGGATAAAAGGATACACAAAGTTGTGTGTTTCGTCAGCAACTTTCCTCATTGTTCCCAATGGTGGCGCATGCACAGGCACTGCAGTCACCTTTGGCACTATTTTCTTCTCCTCATTGCCTTTGGGAAGTTTCTCACAACCATCGGCTTGAAAAACAGGAGATGTGAGAGAAAACCATATTTTCTTTTTCTTATTGGCCGAGGACTGGTTTTTCCTCGTTGTTACCGGTGGTGGCGCATGCACAGAAGCTATTGTCATCTTTGGCCCTATTTCCTCCTCCTCGATGCCTTTGGGAATTTTCTCACAACCACGGGCTTGAGAATCAGAAGACAACGAGAAAATTTGATTTTCATGGGGCGTAAATGATCTCCCCCCCGAAACTTGATTTGTTCTACGGTATTCATTCAAGAATTTTTTTTGGTCAAGGGCCAAAATATCATCGAGAAACTTCTTTTGATGTTCACAGAGTGAGTCCACTAGATTATGTAGACTATGGGCACATTTAATAGCTTTTTAGTGCTTAATCAGTTTTGTATGGACAAGATTAAATATTGATGGAATATTCTTAGTATTCCCAATAAATCAATGGTTGTGATTTCAACCACTAACTTCCTCACTATTATAAAGACATCAGTTTACATGTTTATTTTTTTACTTTTACTTAATCATATTTAAAATTTACTATGGTTGCTAGTTGATTACCACGTATGAGTGATTAGGGTTTCATTTTCTAGGCCAACCTAAACCTTTAGCCTTCACCAGCCACGTTCTGGACACACTGCCTCCTTCCACTCAACTCCTTCCGACTCCTTCCGTCCACCTCTGGGCCGTTTCTCTTTCCCGACAATTCAGGTTTTCCAGGCCATCTTTTTGAGAACCGACGTTCACCAGCCACAAATTTATGGCTGTGCTAGTATTTAATTACATTTAATGATGGATCTTTAAATAAATAAATTTTAGATGGGTGTAAAATTTTACAACGATTCCAAGGTATTTGAATTTGTACCGCTGGAATATAAGTTTTAGATGGGTGTAAAATTTTACAACGATTTATGGTATTTGAAATTGTACCGTTGGAAGGTATTTGGTAGAATGGTCAAATACCTCCCAACGGTACAACTTCAAATACCTTTCACCTGTACAATTTTAAACACCTTGGAATGCAAAGATTGGTCGGCATTCAAGCTTGGAATGAAAATAATGTCGATTCATAAAGAACATGGACAATAAAATTAATCTATTGCAGGAAGGCGTCATTGTGAAGAGGGGGTTACCAATTGCCATTCCTTTTCTATAAATAGCGGAGGAATGCACCGCTAAATCCATAGCTATTCCTGGTCGTCTCGTGTTGGTGAGGTGAGCATCTCTTATCTAAAACTATATCTATCTCGGAGTTACTATGGCGGAGGATCGAAAATGTGAATATGCTAATCGTCTGCATAATCTATGCTAAGGTCATCTCAATGCTGACCAACTTCAGGAGAAAAGAGGAGTTTTACATCGTAAAACTTCTAAAGGTCGAATTCATGAAGTAACATTAGTCGTGGATCTATGGATCCATGTGGCCAGTTCTCAACCATCGATATACAAGGGAAACGTGGCGCTAGATCCTTTAGTTCGAAGACTGGGCACTCCAGGGAATTTGAGGGGTGGTGTGTCAAAAACTGTGAATCCCAAATTAACGAGAGTCGTCGTTTTGAAGATGATTTGGGACTTTTTCTCACAATCAAATCTAGGTTGTGGTCAGCCCAACATTGACCTACTCTGGGAACAAATTGGAGATTACATGGAAAAATCTTTGAACGTCGAAACAACGAAGTGAAGGGAACCGTTGATTTGAGGACATGTTTAATCCCTCCCTGATTGTTGGATCTACCCCATGGTCAATTCGATGTTGACTACTTCGAGAGAAATGAGAATTCTATAGCATGAAACCCTTGAACGTCAAAGTGACAAAGTAGCATAGACCGTTGATCCAAGGGGTAGGTATACCAACCTTAGCCATGAGATCGAAGGGTATGAAAGACGATGAGACCAGAGTGATGAGGCACAATGAAGTCACCTAGGATGAGGTGGACCCAAGATTGATGTGACATGTGTCACCCATATTTGTACGTATCACATACCCTATAGACCCATTGGGATGTGAAATGTGTCACCCATATTTGTACGTATCGCATACCCTATAGACCCATTGGGATGTGACACATGTCACCCCTGGCCCTTCTACGTGTCAACCTGTGGTACGTGCCCACCTGGCCGAAGTGACTAGTAGTATAGGAGTCCAAGAGTTCGGGACTCCAAAGGGTTTAGGGTGTAGTATGGTAGAGAAATGAAAATGCCGAAAGGCCAGAGCCACGTGGCAAACTTATAGGACTTTGGAAGTTTGAAACTTCAAGTGGTCTCGTGCATAGATAGAAAAGAGGCATGAAGCACTGAAGTGCCAAATTCCTCCACAACTGATATATGAGAAGGAGATTAATTCTAGTCATGGGATTGGATGTTGGATGGTCTCCTACCATGGAGGAGGGAACCTAGAAACGACAGGTGTGAGGTGGATCCACATGAGTGCCACATGTCCCTCAACAAATGAATGCCCGAAAAACTTTGGGAAGCCATAACCTGCAACCCAAAGCTCGGATTTGAGCCTGGTATCAATTATTAGAATGGTACAGTTGAGTAGAAGAGGGTAAAGACCTCAGACAGAGGATATGAGATGTTAAGGAGAGCGAAATTTTGATGCCCCAGCTCTAGGAAAGATATTAAGGGGTCGGGTGTGTTACAAATATCCTCAACCCCAGGTGCATGAGGCGAATGGTCCTTATTCTCCTTCGTCTTTTTCATGAATAGTTGGTTTCCTAGTAATTTGGTTTACGTTGAAGGATGAGCTTTTTGTGCTAAGACTCAAAATGGTCTAGCTAGGAAATTACACATAACAATTTTTTTATTGTATTCAAAGTCCTAGGAGTAGCTACTACTAGTTGTTTAGATTCAAGATTTAAGAGGTTTTTGCAGTTTTGCTAGTTTGTTTTCCTTAGTGGCATGCCAACAATAGGCTTTTTGATATATTTTCCAATGGAAATATAAATAGATCGGGATTATTAAAAAAAAACTAGTGAACTAGAAGGACCCCCAAATATAGCTTCTCGATAAAATTACACAAGCTTCTTCAAATTCAAAAAAAAATAAATTCAAGACAACATACAAACCCGTCATAAGTTAGTAAAATAAAATGAAAAATGAGCATGTAAACATTGAATCATGTAGGAATGGAAGCAAATCAAATTCAATAAGTGAACCTAAAATCCAACACAGTATGTAGCTCGAGCAACATTAAAATTTCAAGGATCAACACAACATAATGTTAAGAACATCAAACCACAACCCCATAATAAACAATGCCAAAATCAGTAGACAAAAAATTTTTATCCAATGAAGAAGATATCAATCACTCACATTCAACATGTAGTATGATCTCTTGAATCTAGTGTATAATTCACTTTAGCTTATTTTAGAAATATGTTGAACTATTATTACCTACACTAGAAGAATATTAAGAACAAGGCCACTTACTAATTAGAGCATCCACATAGCTTGAAAATAAGCTTTTCTATAAATTGGAAACAAATAATGATTTCAATTCAGAAAATATATTACATGTGACTCTATAGAAAGTCTATTCAATGTTGCATTAAAGTGTAATAATCACATAAAATAGTTCTAAAAGAATTTAAAGAGATAAAGAGAATTTTTCATGTTATTATTGTTAATTAATCCATAGCACTAATCATGAGAGTCATCTTAAAGAAATTAATTAATAAAGATGAAGAAAAAGAAAAAATAAGAAATTAGGTACAAGCAAGAATAAAGTAAAAAATTATCTTGAAACTTAAAAGGAGGTTCTGTAACTTTTATGATAAGAATAGAATAGATAGGAAAATATAACACCTACTTTAGATTATCTACTATAATTAATATAATAAAAAATATATTTGATACAAATGTCAATAGGGGATTTTAATATCATAACATTCCAAAAGATTGTAAAAAAAATTATGAATAATGTTTTAATTAGATATTTATGAAAAATAAAAATATAAGTGAAGCTTAAATTATTTTCATTCAAAGAAATTCACCACTTAATTATTTTCCTAATTATAAGATTAATAAAATAAAGTGAAATTTTTTCTCTCATATTAACTTCTTTCTACTCAAAAACAAATAAAATGAACTCTTAAAATATTATCACTCCATTACTCTCCTAATTATAAAACTAATGTTGTAAAAAGACGTTCAAGTTTTTATATTTTCTCAAATGTCTTAAAAGGAGATTTGGATATCTAATTATCCACTCTCTTATAAAATATGTTATTGATGCAAATCAGTAAAGGGAGGTTCAAGTTTTAATATTTTCTTAAATATCTTAGAGGGATATTTGGTTATATAACTATCTAATCTTCAATAAAATAAGGAGATTTGGATATTTAACTATCCACTCTCTCATAAAATATGTTATTGATGCAAATCAGTAAAGAGAGGTTCAAGTTTTACTATTTTCTTAAATATCTTAGAGGGAGATTTGGTTATATAACTATCTAATCTTCAATAAAATGTGTTATTGATGCAAATCAAAATAATAAACGGGATTCGAACCTTTCTAAAGTCAAACAATGAATTCAGATTTATATAAAATTATATTTTGCAAATATCAAATAAAATATTAATGAAAACTTATTAAAAATCAAATAATTTAAAATAATATTTTAAAGTTAGTGAAACAATAATTAAATAAAAATTTAATAATTTAAATAAGAATCTAGTTCTCTTCTTCATATTATCAGCATCGATTACAAAGATGGCAGACACATATACTCAGCTCAAGCTCAAACGGTGTATGTTCTGCTCACCTCTTCAATAGAATACTTAATCTGCATGTTAACAGCTACAGAGGTACATTCTAATTATTAGAGGGTGTAGACCTAAGCCAATAGTAGCTATACTCACCTTAAACAAAATCAGGATGAAAAACCTAATGACACATTCATGCGTTCAATATTTTCTTATTTTCTTTGGCTTCCTGGCTGAGGAACGACTTTTCCTCGTTGTTCCCGGTGGTGGCACATGCGCAGGCACTACAGTCGCCTTTTGAACTATTTTATTTTCCTCAATGCCATTGGGAAGATTCTCACAACCACCGGCTTGAAATACAGGAGATGTGAGAGAAGACCATATTTTCTTTTGCTTACTGGCCAAGGACTGGTTTTTCCTCGTTGTTACCGGTGGTGGTGCATGCGCAGAAGCTGTTGTCGTCTTTGGCCCTATTTCCTCCTCCTCAATGCCTTCGGGAAGTTTCTCACAACCACGGGCTTGAGAATCAGAAGACGACGAGAAAATTCGGGTTTCATGGGGCGTAAATGATCTCCCCCCGAAACTTGATTTGTTCTACGGTATTCATTTAAGAAATTTATTTGATTAAGGGCCAAAATATCATCAAGAAACTTCTTTTGATGTTCATAGAGTGAGTCCACTAGATTACGTAGATGATGGGCACATTTAATAGGTTTTTAGTGCTTAATCAATTTTGTATGAACAAGATTAAATATTAATGGACTATTCTTAGTAGTCCCAATAAATCAATGGTTGTGATTTCAACCACTAATTTCCTCATTATTTTAAAAACACCAGTTTACATGTTTATTTTTTTACTTTTACTCAATCATATTTAAAATTTACTATGGTTGTTAGCCAATTACCACATATGAGTGATTAGGGTTTCAATTTCTAGGCCAACCTAAACCTTTGTCCTAACACAAATTTGTGGCTGTTCTAGTATTTAATTGCATTTAATGATGGAGCTTTAAATAAATAAGTTTTAGATCGGCTTAAAATTTTACAACGATTTCAAGGTATTTGAATTTGTACCGCTAGAAGATAAGTTTTAGATGGGTGTAAAATTTTACAACGATTTATGGTATTTGAAATTGTACCGTTGGAAGGTATTTGGTAGAACGGTCAAATATCTCCGAACTATACAACTTCAAATACCTTTCACCGGTACAATTTTAAATACCTTGGAATGCAAAGCTTAGTTGGAATTCAAGCTTGGAATGCAAATAATGTTGATTCATAAGGAACATGGACAATAAAATTAATCTATTGCAGGAAGGCGTCATTGCGAAGAGGCGGTGACCAATTGCCATTTGTTTTCTATAAATAGCAGAGGAACGCGCCGCTAAAGCCATAACTATTCTTGGTCGCCTCTTGTTGGTGAGGTGAGTGTCTCTTATCTGAAACGATATCTATCTCGGAGTTACTATGGTGAAGGATCAAAAATCTGAACGTGTTAATCATTTGCATAATCTATGCTAAGTTCATCTCAACGCTGACCAACTTTGGGAGAAAAGAGGAGTTTGCATTGCAAAACTCCCAAAGGCCGAATTCATGAAGTAACATTAGTCATGGATCCATGGATCCATGTGGCCAGTTCTCAACCATCGATATACAAGGGACATGTGGCGCTAGATCCTTTAGTTCGGAGACTGGGCACTCCAGGGAATTTGAGGGGTGGTGTGTCGAAAAGATATGAATCCCAAAGTAACGAGAGTCGTCGATTTGAAGATGATTTGGGACTTTTTCTCACAATCAAATATAGGTTGTGGTCAACCCGACATTGACCTACCCCGGGAACAAATTGGAGATTAAACAAAAAAATCTCTGAAGGCCGAAACAACGAAGTGAAGGGAACTGTTGATTTGAGGACATGTTGGATCCCTCCCTGATTGTTGGATCTACCCCATGGTCAATTCAACGTTGACTACTTCGAGAGAAATGAGTATTCTATAGCATGAAACCCTCGAACATCGAAGTTACAAAGTGGCATAGACCGTTGATCCAAGGGGTAGGTATACCAACCTTAGCCACGAGATCGAAGGGTATGAAAGACGATCAGACCAGAGTGATGAGGCATAATGATGTCACCTAGTGTAACGACACTAATGGAATAAATGATTAAAGATTACAAAGAAAAATCAGTTAAAGAAAATAAGCATGATTAATTGCGTGATAATCAAACTGTAGAATGCATTTAATGAACTATGACAGAAATTAAGGAAAAAGAAATAAAATAATGTAAGAA
>SNQJ01S0186174.1:0-18633 GCA_010110895.2 Picea sitchensis | reverse complement strand
CTATTTATTTTTATGTGTTTCTCTGCAATCTTCAATTCTATGTTGGTATTAGAGTAGGAGTTGTGCACTAAAGGTAGATGTTGATAAGTGGACTCACAGTCGAGAGTGGATTTCCTAGTTTGAGCATTTGTGGTTTTTTAAGAAAAAGATATGTGTGAATTAAAGAGGTGCTTACTGTTAATGATAGTGTTGCAAATGTTTTCCTTGATGAATCAGCATTTGGTATCCACTGAGGATATATGAAGGAGGAGCCACCATAAACTTGCTTCCTGCAATAGAAGTTTCTTAAATGAAAACAGATCTATCTAAACTTTTACTAGTCATTTTCACCAATCTACAAAGTCACTCGATATTAGGCTATGGGGGTTGGATACTCCGTTCAAGACCTAGAAATCCACATTCTCTTCTAAAACATTCAACCCTCATCACATTTATTTAATTTATTCATTGACAATCCATTCCATCTCTATTCGTTCACTGGTGTTCCTCTATGTTGCATAGAGGCCTTTTGTAATTTTACTCACTTTACATGGCCACTTGAGGTTGATTTATTAATTATTACATTGCTTGTGAGCTTCTTAGACAATAGATGGCTACCTAAATATGTAATCACCATTAACACATAAATACAATTTTAAATAAATCTAAGTAATTTCTTACCTATTTACATGTTATATGTTTAATTATTATATGAAATATAAATAATAAAAAATATTATTAAATATTAATAATAAAGTCCTAGAAATCCACATTCTCTTCTAAAACATTCAACCCTCATCACATTGATTTAATTTATTCATTGACAATCCATTCCATCTCTATTCATTCACTGGTGTTCCTCTATGTTGCATAGATGCCTTTTGTAATTTTACTCACTTCACCCAGAGAACATGGCCACTTAAGGTTGATTTATTAATTATTGCATTGCTTGTGAGCTTCTTACACAACATGTGGCTACCTAAATATGTAATCACCATTAACACATAAATACAATTTTAAATAAATCTAAGTAATTTCTTACCTATTGACATGTTATATGTTTAATTATTATATGAAATATAAATAATAAAAATATTATTAAACATTAATTAGAATTGATAAATGTAAATGTGTTATATCAAACCAGTTAATAAATTTGAAAAGAGATAATATTTATTGTATAAGATTATTATATAATAGTTATGAAATTCATTTATTAATATTAAAAATAGATACTATATTACTATTTTATTTTTAGAAGTAAAGGATTATTTATTTTTATTAAAATACTAAAATTGCATTGTGAATAGATATGAAATTTATTTATTAATCATTAAAAATAAATATTGTATATTATTTATTTAATTTTCAAGGAAAGATGTATTTTTATTAAAAAAATGAATTATGAGATGCTTATGGAATTAGTAAGTGTTTCTAACCCTTTACTTCACATTATTATGCCTCATCCATCATGGCACAAAAAAATGTTTATGTCTAGTTACATGTTTAGGCTCTTTGAAAAGAATATAATGAAATCTTGATATTTCAATTTCCCATTCTAGCTCAACTCCAACTCTTGAGATCTCATTTGAAAGCATTGTTCATATCCCTATAAATATGAAATGTAGATGAATATGAAAAGGTGTCACTAGATTGATTGATTTATCATGTGAGGGTCATAATAAATCTTCAAAAACAATTAATTGGTTTCCACCAAATTGTTTTGTTAGTTTCAAGGATAGGGGGTGAATCAGGCAAGTGGTTTGGTTGTTCTATTTTAGGGTTGGGAGGAACGCAGTTGTTCCCTTTGTCTTCACCTAATTGGTAGTGGTTGTTCCTTTTGTCTTCTCGCTAATTGGTTTAGATATATAAATCTTCTCCTTCTTTGTTTTGAATGATTTGTTTATCTGGTATTGTGTATCTAATTGTGCTAAGTTGAATAATTTCCATGGATGACATATGTTCGTTGTAAAAAGTTTAGGATCAAAAACTAAATTCTGGTAATGGTTGCTCCTATAACTAAAACGCTAGACAAACTATCTAAGAATGAACTTGAAAGAACCGATCCACCAACAGGAGCATATCTAACTCTAAAATCAAAATTCTAGCTAGGATTTTCTATATGAGTTTGAAGGTTGCATCCTAGGGCATATATCTACTATGTAAGTAAAGTAAAAGTTTAGGATCAAAACTAAATTCTCGGGTAATGGTTGCTCCTATAATTCAAAACGCTAGGCAAAAACTATCTATAAATGAACTTGAAAGAAGAGATCCACCTACAAGAGCATATCTAACTCTAAAATCAAAATTCCCAGGTAGGATTGTCTATGTATATGTGAGTTTGGAAGGTGTATGCATCCATTTTATAGCATTATCTACTATGTAAGTAAAGTTCTAGTGCATCTTTATCTTTGAATAATTGAATTGAATCAAACTGCATATATAGTATGGGCTAAATATATATATATATATCGGATACCAAAGGTGCTAGTTAATCGTATATAGACTACATTAAAATAAATCTAATGAGTGAAATAGGAAAAAAGAAAACAAACCCACGATTCAACCAAATTATAGAACTTACCAACAGGTGGTGACATGTATGTAATGCTGCATAATCATAAGGGTTCGAAGACATTTAGTGAGGACCTTTATCGATAAAATAACTTAGAATTTTCTTTTTTATTTACACTGAGTAAAAGAATTCCAACTAAGAAATATTTACGGCATGAGGAAATCTACAAATATTAAATGATGAATATACATCTGAAACCGCTCATCAGTTCTACGTATTTATATATAGATAGCTGGAGAATATATAATAGTACAGCTCTATAATTTAATAGCCAGGTAACAGTATCCCACTAATCTTTTGAAAACCCCCCTTGTACAGTCTAAAAGACGATAGTCTTACTAGAATATAGATGTAAATTTAATACTTCTTTTATGGATAAGCATTCTAGAAAATTAAACCACTGAACCGTAACCTTGCTCTATCTTTATATTTGATAACAAAGATCATCGTTAACTAATCCTGTTGGAACCCTTGTAACTTTTACCATTGCAGAGAAAAAACATGCCGGCAATACCCTAAGAGATGTCAAAATTAAATAAAACGATATTAATCGGAGCTAACATCCAAAGCATGCCAGGGCGATATCCAATAAATCCATAAATTTAATTAAATTTAATATTAGGGTGAATCCCTAACGATGAGGAGAAACGACTTAATTCTGTATTCTTTTACATAACTTCAAATGCACAGGATAACCCTGTAGTGGTTCCGTTGAGAGAATCATATTGTCATAACCCAAATCCCAAACTTTAAAGTTACATGGGGAAATTGTTCCCTTTTCCGAGTTGATAGGAAACTGAGGAAAATTGCTTACAATGACTACTTTTCAACTTGCGCCTTTGACTATTCAATTCTCGAAGAGCATGAAGGGAACTTGAATAATTGCTTTCTTTCATGTGTATAAACCCTGGATCCTTGGTGAATACAACAACCTAGAGAAATCATCTTACGGAGATTATAAAGTTATTTACAAAAACAAAGAAAAAAAATATATACACCAATAGAGTAAGATGATTTATTAACCAAATATTACTTAACTTTTGCTTTGCGATTCACATGCCTTCCTTGTCCTTATCTTTTTCCAGTCTAGACAGACATCTAGGGATGAGGGTTGAGAGGTGCAGCAAAATAATTGGGATGGGTACCTCGACTGGGGCCTATCATAGTGATACATTTCTACCCTAGAAAACGATTTAAGTAACATAAGGAAAGATGGAAGCGAATGAATAACAATGCAACGCCGGCCAAGCCTTTGCATACATGATTGACATATAACATTTTGAGTGTAAACAAAGTCTAAATCTCCCTTTTAACCCATAACGAATCCAGTTCATAGTTGACGATAATTTACCGCATAGTATAAGTCTAATAATGCTACAGATAGGTTCGCCTTTTTCCCTTCGGTAGAACATAATCTTTACCGTGGGACAAATGGGTGAATACCTTGAGCCTGGGCTAACCTTAAAGTAAGGTTCCATTGGTCAAACAAACAAACTCAGCCTAAGAATTCTCGGTCTACGATAGGAGTTTGATTTTCTTTTAAAAACCCGAGAATCCCGATTCGGGTAAACAAGGTTTGCCTTTCCTCTCCCTAACATAAGAAAAACATCGATGAATCTTAAGAAAAATAAAATATCCTCCGTGATGGATGTAGGAGGACTCAAAACTACGTGAAGGCTAATAGCCAAATAGAGACCCGCGAAATGAAAACGACAGGACGGATTGAATGATGCTTTTCTTCTACTCACCGTATTCAAAACACACTATCTTATTTTACCAAATCTAGGTTATATGGTTTAGGAAAAACTTACCTGGATGGGAGACCATGCCGTCTGTTACAACTATTAAATGACCACCTCACCAATGAACTGGGCCTCAAACAAGTCTCGTGATACAGATCCGCTCCACAAAAATAGTTTGACAAATGATGAATCTACTCTAACCCTAAGCGATACATTGACCACTAGGAGTAAATGCCAAGAACATAGAGGACGGATAGCCATGTGACGATGGAAGAATTGATTTGACATGTTAGGTGTAAATCCTGGTAAATACATTGGAACTCACAAGATTTTCATTAATGGAGTTTACGGAGCCTTAACTACTACAACAGAGAACCGTCTATTCCACTTAAAGATGGTGTGAGTCGACACCTTATTAACTCAACGAAAGGAAAAATCCATTCACACCCTGTATGTTAGTAAAGACAGCACCTCGATCCCAGTTGTCAAAATTCCAATGGCTTTCAAATTTTATGCTCAAGGAACCAATAGATAACCCTGACTTGGCAGTTATGTTTTCTGATGTACAACTCGACCCCACAACTTTTATGGTTAAAGACCTAGAGAAAATGTTCCTAGGGTTAAAGATATCCACAAGTAGACTGGTGCGCGATTATGTAACCTTTGTTAAGTAAAGTTATAAATGAATGGTAGTATGAACACTTACCTACGTAGCCTATTCACATATGGGTAAAGATTAAAGGTTGAAAGGATTTGCTAAAGCCTTGGAAGTACTCCCTTGTAATCCTTTTATTTGTAACTTAGTAAGATGAAGTAAATCGGATACCTTGTGGTAAGTAGAAATTTAGAAATTTGTGACAAGATATTTATAATAAAGTTTTGTCTTTGTTTAAAAAGGTATTATTACAGAGTTTCATAACTGAATTGACGATAGAGTTGTAAAACTAGGGCCCTCCTTCTATCAGGAAATAAAATAGAGGGTAGATAATTAGAAAGAATTTGTTTTTATTTTGTAAATAAGGAGGTTCATTACAAGTCAATATAGCTAGACTAAATGATGAGACTTAATTGTTCATAAGTATAATGGTAGTATCTCTACATTGTGTGTGTTTTGTTTGATTAAATTTTCATTTTCTTACAAAATAACTACAACCATTTTCAAACCCATAATTCCTCCATCGCTAATCATCATCACTTTCTACCATACTCCCTCCCATCGCCAATCATCCCATCCCAGTAACATCGAAGGCATACTTAAGAGTCGGGTTTTTTGTAATTCTCATTTTCTACCCAACCGCTAGGCAATCCTCCCAAAAATGTAATTCAATCCACCTTCTTTTAATTCCCCAAAATCCCGAATCGTATTCATTTAAATTTTGTCCGACATTTGCACTCCTTTTCTCAACACACGCGCATTTTAACCTAAATATGTCCATCATCACGACAAAATAACTACAACTATTTCCAAACCCATACCCCCTCCATCGCTAATCATCGCACTTCAGGCACATCGAAGGCATCGGCTCCCCGCAGTTCAGACACCTCCATAATGTCATCCATGCCTACAAACGGGATGGAATGTACAACTACAACTGTCAGAATTCCGGTAAAGCTTTTAAGTCGCTGAATGTTCATCTTGGTTTTGGTTGGGTGAATTTTTTGCTATTTCAAGTTAATGATCAAACGTTGTCAAAATTCCAATGGCTTTCAAATTTTATTTCTTCATTACAATCAGTCACTGGCTCAAGGAACCACTAGATAACCCTGACTTGGCAGTTATGTTTTCTAGTGTAGAACTCGACCCCACAGCTTTTATGGTTAAAGACCTAGAGAAAATGTTCCTAGGGTTAAAGATATCCACAAGTAGACTGGTGCGCAATTATGTAACCTTTGTTAAGTAAAGTTATAAATGAATGGTAGTATGAACACTACCTACGTAGCCTATTCGCATATGGGTAAGATTAAAGGTTGAAAGGATTTTCTAAAGCCTTGGAAGTACTCCCTTGTAATCCTTTTATTTGTAACTTAGTAAGATGAGATAAATCGGATACCGTGTGGTAAGTAGAAATTTAGAAATTTGTGACAAGATATTTATAATAAAGTTTTGTCTTTGTTTAACACGGTATTATTACAACTGAATTGACCGACAGAGTTGTAAAACTAGGGCCCTCCTTCTATCAGGAAATAAAATAGAGGGTAGATAATTGAAAGAATTTGTTTTTATTTTAAATGAGGTCCATTACACGTCAATATAGCTAGACTAAATGTTGAGACTTAATTGTTCATAAGTGTTATAATGGTAGCATTCTACATTAAGATTGTTAATGTTGTTACTTAAGTTAATGGCTAGTTGGATGGAGATTTGATTAATTGCACTGTCCAATTTGGTTGTAATAATGATTAAAATTAGATTGGTGAGTAAAGACCAGATTGCCAATTTTAGACTTGGTAAATTGATTATAATTGAGGTTGGATGGTATTTATAATTATAGTTTTAGGATTGATTACTTAGACTTGCAAGATTGATTGTATTAACGTTAAATTAGTGGATGCATTAATGACTAATTGTAATTTTGATGTGCCCCGTTTAGAATGGAACCCATGTTAAAGTAGATTGTAAAGACTGGGTGATGTGGATGATGTCGCATTATTTGCGCCATCCCTTTAGTCTTCATCCCTCTAGTGCTCTCATCGACTCATTTTACTGCAGAGATGGGCGTGGTTTTCCCGCATTTGGTTTCTAGCTCGGCCGGATTTTATCTAGAGTTCTTAGTCCAGATGGGATGTGTGGTGCCAAGGTTGTAGATGTGTCTATCACTTGGGGACAGCATGATCCCCGATGAGGGGATCATGGTGTGCCTTTGAGTGGATAGCGTATGACGATAACTTGGCCTGAGTTGGTGCCTTCCGTGTGAGTGTTGTTGAGCATTGTAAGTTGGCCTTCATCGCATGGGTTGATTTCCTTCATGCGTTTGGTTCACGTATTGGGGTTCTAGTCTTGTTTTTCAAGGTCATTGTGTTGGGAAGGGATGTTGTCCCTTAAACTTGTAGGCATGTCTTGTTTGTGTTGGGTGGGTAGTCATTTTATCCTTGTTGTCTATGCACATTTTGCCTAGTTTCCTTTGCCCGTGTGTGTGGTGTCATAGCAGCCCCATAGTTCTAATCAACCACGTATTGTGTTCATCGCCGCTGTGGTTAATTTTTTTCACCTCTTTCCCTTCAAACAAAAAAAAATCACTTTGGCTTCACTTATAGTCGTAACCAAGCGGTCGTTACATGTGGTATCGAAAGGCCCTGTCCGGTGACTTGGGATCACTATGGCTTTCTGCTGATTGGGTATTTGATTATGCCGCCAATTTAGTTGATTTGTATTCATGCAAGTAATCTTGGCTAGAGGACACCACGTATGCACGGCTGTGGTGGTAGGAGAGGAGGCGTGATTCCTCCGGGGTGCGTTAGGTTATCCACACCGAGGGTCTAACCCCGTGAGACGAATCCAGTCGTCGTAAGGTGAGTAGATAACAATGTGGGTGATGTGGTTGGAATGATGAGATATTTCTAGCGCATGTCTGAGGCATTGATTAGCCGTTTGGACAGAGACGAGGATAGGGCGCTGGTACCTGCTGAGGTTCCGCTGCGCGTACCGGCTGTTACAGGTAGCATTGACTGTGAACTCTAGAAGGTAAAATTTTCTGAGTTCTTTGGTGCCCTGGACGACGTAGCCGTCGAGGATTGGTTGGAGAATATGGCGATTTGCTTTGCACTTTGCGATTATACGTCCAACATGAAAGTCCCCATGGTAGTATTTCAACCGAAGGAGCTCTTCTATGGTGGAAGACACTCCCGCCACAACCGAACATGGTCAGCCAAGATGCGGCTCGCGGGGAACCGCTTCCAAGGAACGTCTCCGAGAGGTACCCCATTAGAGGAATTCATTGAGCCATCTCAACGAAGTTCAACGCGATACGACGTGGTGTTCATATCGCGCCTGCTCCAGGGCCCATTTTATTGAGCCGCTTCCAAGACAGTTCGCATTCAACACCGGTGAAACTTAAGGTCAACAAGTTTGTGCGTTCACTCCCCACGCATGAAAAGGTTAGGATCGATGCCTCAAACCTCGCATGATGTCGTCCAAAAGGCCTTCATATCGCAGGAGGAGCTTATCGGGGATTAGTAGGGACTCCAAATGACTAGTGTAGCGGTGTCAATTGTGCAAGATAAGACGAATTTGCCCGCATATTAAGCGCTAAGATATCATGGCTTCCAAAAGGGATCCACTTTCACCACACCGGCACCGGGCAATCTCTACTAGCTGACACCTTATCGAGGACCACAAACATTGGCCATCTGTTGTTACAGCTTAGGCCTCTTCATCAACAATTCAACCGTGGATTCTAGACTGGTGGGTCATTCATATTCTACTGTACCAGGAGTAATCGGACCGGTTGGTGTTGACGTAAGGACACACTACCACATCTAATACCCACGGCAGAGGACTGAGCACTGATTAGCCGCACCCACTATCATAGAGATATACAAGGCCCATCGGGTTCATGTAGCGATGAATAACCGCTAGGTGGAGCACTAGCTTCCATCATGTTTGAGACGCCAGTACCTCATCGCTGGACTAAAACCCCTTAGTATTTTGGATAGATCCCAAAGGTTACCGGTGAGTTTCATTTCTAGTACAAGCATAAAAAGGATTTAGGTAAAGGCAAAACGTGATGATGAGTTTAGCTTCGTGGAGGTGGATTCGGGAGCCAAACAAAAGTTTGAAGGAAAGGTTTTTGGTTATGATCCTAACCTAGGAGAGTCAGGCCAACCCGTACATCGATATTAGGATCGTATGACATAATGATCGACGTGGACTTGTTGGAATTGCATGAGACAATACTCAACTATAAGATGAAATGGTTGAGCTTGGCCGATGATAAAGGAAAGAGACATGTGATTGTATGTCGAAATCAGGGAGTTTCCCCGAGGTTCATATCTTACTTGTAGCTTTGAAAGATCATGCGCAGGGGGTGTAAGCTTTATGCGATCATTGCATTAAACAAGAAGGGAGTAGAGGAAGGTCTAGAACACCTTCCGTGGTAAGAGAGTTTGTAGACATCTTTCCAAAGGAGCGTCTAGATGTCGGTCAAGAGGGAATTGGAGTTTACTATAGACCCAAAACCGGGGACCGAACCGATAACGAACGTCTTATCGGATGTCAACCCCGAAAGTTACAGGAGTTGAGAACGTAACCGGGCGAATTGTTGGACCCGACGATAATGCCCAAGTGTGTCAATGGGTGCTACCAAGTATTTTCATATGAAATAAGGATGGGTCGTAGAGCCTCGTGATTGACTACCATTAATTGAACACGACAACAATCAAGAATCAATATCCATTGTCGAGGATTGATGATCTGCTCGATCAAATGAAGGGTGTGACAAGAAATTTCAAAGACAAATTTGTGGATCGTGGTATCACCACATGACAAGGAGGAGGATGTCCCTAAGACCACCTTTTAATATGAGGTTTGGACATTACGAAGTTTATTTTTTACCGTTTGGACCACAAACACCCTAGGTGATTATAAGTTTCTGATGAATGGGGTATTTTCGCTGAAAATTCTTGGACAAGTTCATCCAAGTATTCATTGATGATATTTTGATTTATTCTTGTATCTGAGGAGTTAACGATGAGCACTTGTGCTTGGTACTATAGTGTCCGCGAGAGAACAAATTTTATGGAAAATTGTCTAAATGCTAATTTTACCAATGGAAGATTCACTACTTAGGGAATCACATCTCCAAGCATAGGTATTTTTGTGGATCTAGCAAGGGTTGAGGCTGTTATGGAATGGACTACGCTGACTAATGTATCGTAAGTGCATGGCTTCATGTGTTTAGTAGGATACCATCGATGGTTCATCAAGGATTTTCGAAGATAGAAATCGACCGTGGAGCTGCGGTTGAAGAACAAGAAATCTTTTGACCAAGAAATGCGTAAGCTTAGAGGCTCAAGGATATTGACAATGGCAACACACAAAATTCCTTGACATGGATGCTGGTATGCACGGATGCATCGAAGGAAGGTTTAGGTAGAGTTCTTTGATGCAAGACGGTCTAGTGATCGCCATTCCCAGGAAACCAGAAGGCATGAGGAGAACTACCAATACATGATTTGGAGTTGTTAGCCATCGATTATGACTTGAAGGTTTGGAGACACTACCTTGTTTGACAAAAACTTTGAACCAGACGGACCAATCGCGGACTACAACACATCTTATGTAAAGCCAATCTGAATGCCGCATTGTGCTGGCATTGGTCAATCTTTAGTGAGTATGACTTCGATATTTCTTACATAAAAGGAATAATGAACTAAGTGGTAGATGCATTGAGTTGGAGACCACTTATTTTCGGTGTTGCCTCTTCGCATACGGATCTACATGAAAAGATTCTAACTTTATAACATGACGATGGATGGTACAAAGAGGTCGAGGATTTATCATACAAAACACAATGATGATACCAATATTTGAAGGATTTATGTTTGACAACAATGGATTATTGAGGTTTAAAATTGGATTTTACATACCAATCGATTTGAGGAGCTTGATCCTAAGAGAGGCTCATAGAGCAGCCTACATGGATCATCCCAGAGTCACAAAGATGAGGGCATAACTTAAACCCTACATTCTTGAAGGGAATGAAGGAAGATATAGTCAACTATATGACCAAATGTCTAGAATGTCACAGGTAGAGGCTCAACATAGACATCCAAAGCTAGATTACTACAACCACACGCTATTTCGAATTCGAAATGATAGGTTATTTCATTGGATTTTATTGTTGATTTCCATTGATGGCAAGGAGATATGACTCGCTTTTTGTAGTAGTAGGC
The DNA here is from genome assembly GCA_010110895.2 of Picea sitchensis. NCBI lineage: Eukaryota > Viridiplantae > Streptophyta > Pinopsida > Pinales > Pinaceae > Picea > Picea sitchensis. Next base: position 7,446 of record SNQJ01S0186174.1, on the reverse strand, counting down.
ACTCTAATGAATAGTGCTCACTTTATTCATGTGCATGCGACGAGAAGGCAATTTGACATAGCTAGATTTTTCATCAACGAGATTGTGAGATTGTATGGTGTACCAAGGAATATAATATATGATAAAGGGTCGATATTCAATGGAAGTTTTTGGACTAGTTTCAAGAGGCCTTGGGAACCCAACTTGACTTCAATATTGTGTATCATGCGGAGACTGACGGGTAGACCAAACAAAAGAACCAAACCTTGAGGACATGTTACGATGTAAATTATGGACCAACAAAGGCGCTGGGAAGAATTCTTTCCATTGGTGGAATTCTTTATAACAACAGCTACCAAGGCACCATTAATATGGAACCTTTAGAGTTTCTTTACGTGCTTATCATGCCTGGATGCCTTTGAGTTTGATCGGGTTTGAGGATACAGGGTCTTTGGTGTGACTAGAAGAGGATCAGATGAAAACAATAAGACAAAGATTAAAGAAGCGCAGGATCGACGTAAGAGTTATGTTGATGTGCATCTTGTCGATTGTAGTTATGAGGTCGGCAATTGAGTTTTCTTACGGGTTTAACCGCATAGGAGTTCGATCAAGTTTGAAAGGGAGCTAAAATCTCTCCTAGGTTCATGAGACCCTTCAAGATCGTGGAGTTGAAAGGCCTGTGGTATATCAACTAGCCTTGCCCGACTCTTTGATGCTGCGATGAAGATGTTTTTCACGATTCGCTGAGAGAGACATTATTATATTAGTGATCCTACACTTGTCGATCCACAATTGAGTCGATCCACATCTTGGATAATCACATTCAATAACCACGGCATCAAGAGTAGAGCAGTCAAGATCGTTGATAGCTATAGTCCATTAATTTACAACCTCGAGGACACATGGGCGATATGCACTAGAAATTTCCATTTTGTTTGATAGATAGACCTATGATACAAAGGATATTACTACTATTTTAGCAAATTATAACACTTATGAAACTTTAGGACAAAGTTTAAAATAAGAGGGGTTGTATGTAACATCCCGCCAGCGCATCGAAGCCAATGGTTTGAGGACACTTGCTATCAAGTGATATGGATTATTATGCCATTAAAACATTTGATTTTGATCATGATACGTTATGGGTTGATTACATGTTCTTTTACTACATTGACATAGACAAGTTCTATTGAATCGGTTTACCGAAAGTGTAGGATTTTGACCTCGAGGATGTAGAGGCATAAATGAAACCCATTGGACTCTGGAACGAGTCAGGGAGTGAACTAATGGGTTTGATTGTCGCGCGATGTGATATTAGTGCATCCGATTAGATGATATGATATGGATATATTTATGACATGATTCGCTGATGATGATGGGCTGATGATAGCTTCGTCGCATCAGACTACATGTGGAGTAGAGGGGTCACACTCAAATACTAGATATGTTGAGGGAGAGTAGTGTGGACAATATCCCTACCACGTACTTGTCATCGGGGCACTCTTTCATCATGGCTCGAATCGAGGGTTAACGACACGAAGTTCGAGAGGACCCACGATGTCAAGAGGGTAGACTATGATAGTCACCATCCTGATGATTCCAAGGGGTGTGCAATAAGGTAGGTGCCTTATTCCTTAGAGGCCTTTGGTCTCCCACAAGATCACCGGTAGAGTATTAACCTGTGGGTTTTGATGTTCACCAAGTCAGTCATCAGCGCAGTGGCACCTTGAGCATGTGGTGCATCCCCGGCGGGCACGCCGCAGTAAGAAAATGAAAAAAGGCTTAGTGGCACCCTTACATCGTGGAAAGGCCCCGGCTGGGTACGCCGCACAAGAGAAATAGAAAGAGTCGAGTGGCACCCTTGGAGAACCCAGTGCATCTTGAAGGGCACGCCACGTATTAGTTATCAATTGATAAAATTAGATGGTTTAGGACAATAAAGTGAAGGAAGATTTTGACACCTTCCCTTAAAACAACAAGCCTAGGAAAGTAAGGTTTAGGTCTAAATTTTACCTATTTATAAAAAATAATAATAATAATAAACATATATAAAATAAATAATAAATATAATCTTCACACATTAGACAAGGAGGAGGTAAGCAATTAAAGTGATTTATAAAAATATTTTGGGATAAACTTAAAAAAAGCTTAAAATTTTTTCTTTATTTAATTAAAAAATTAATTCTTTAAAAAAAAAAAAAAAAAAAAAAAAAAAAAAAAAAAAAAAATTAATTAAAAGGAAAAAGGGGAAATCTAAAATAATTAGGAAACTAGGAAAAGTGAGAACCATAAAAGAAAGGGGAAACACTAGGAAAAGAAGAACTAACTTAGTAAGGTATATACCATTTAAGAAATTTGTAATTTAAACTGAACTACCAAAATAATAATGGGGAAAGTCATTAAAACCCTGTATGGGAATTTGGGGACACCTAGAGCGATTCTAGAGTTACCTAGGTGGGTGAGGGAAATAAGGGCACTAATTAATTAAAGAAATTAGTTTTTGAAGGGGATGAAGGGGATGGGTGACACATGTAAAAGGAGGATTATTATGAATTAAATAATTGAACAAGAATTAAAAGGGATTTTGGGAAGTAACCGAAGAAAATCTATATAAAGGAGGGAGGAGGGAGGAAAAGATCTCTTTATTTTGCATAACGTTACGCTACAGAAATCTCTCCTTGACTAACTTAGCTTGTGGGAGTTGGGATACCCAAATTGCGAGGGGAGTGGTAGTCACAAGGGGTGGAGCCGGGAGCTTAGCTTAATCTTGGTTACTATGTGCGGCCCCTATGCCCTCGGGGCTAAGGGGAGAAGGCACCCTGGGCATTGGTTAGAGGCACTGGGATGAAGTCTCACGGTCGGTAAGAGAGACTTGCACCGAGCGCCGCCAGTTTATAATTAAACCCAGTGGTAATTAGGAAATGGTATGCTTTCTTTTATTTTTGTGTGGTAGATTGTTAGTATGAATTATTCTTTTAGTTATGTATGTTTAATCAAGTAAAGAATATGATAGTATTAGTATTCTAGTTGATGACTAAAATTTTCCCATAGCCTTAGCTTGATGTTGATTGATTTCCCATGGCCTCGATCCCTCCATGTCTTAAATCATCCTCGGTTTATTGATTGTGATAATTTTAGTTTATTTTTTTTCCTTCATTCCTAGCTCATTAGTCCATGCCTGAGAAGTTGTCTAGGAGCCTGATATATGGTCGTCGCCTCGGTGTTAAAAGACCTGTGGATCTCAACGCCTTGCTTTTTGTGCGTGGATGATGAGAAAATGATGCTTAGTCGCCTAGCTCTATTGTTCTTCCTTTTGGCTGATTGTTGTCTTGTTATTCTATCAACAAAAACCCTTTGTGTATGGATCTTCTTGCATCCTTGTTGGTTTATCTATGCGCTTGTTTTTTTTCTCCACGCCTTAAGGGCTTAACCTTGTATTTTTCTCTATGCATGGGCTGATAGAACCTCTGTGGTCAATTGAAAGACTTTTCCCATAGATATTTGTGCTTCTCTTACTGTTGTCTATATTTTATTGTTTTTGCGTCTGTGATTTTACACTAATCCCAACGCTTGTTGGTGTATGGACTGTGATTTCTTTATTTTACTAACTGAGATTCCTTAATCATTGACTGCCATTTTACATGGTGACTGTGATTTTCCTTTACTCATGCTTGAAATTGATAGGTCAGATTTTGTATTTAGATGGAATTCCTTCGATGGGACCCCAACATATTTTATTACCACGATTTCGATTGTTACATAGATTTTATTTCTTTATTCTTACCACAATTTATTACCACGATTTTGATTGTTACATGTATTTTATTTCTTTACATTTACCACGATTTATTACCACAATTTTATTACCACATATTTTATTACCACGATTTTGACTATTACACAGATTCTATTTCTTTACTGTTACCACAATTTTATTACCATAGATTTTATGACCACGATTTTTACAGTTACATGGATTTTATTTCTTTATTGTTACTACCTTAATGACCATGTTTTCCCCTTACGATGTAGCATTTTGGTATCCGGTTGACTATGTTGATGTTGAGTGGATACAAATTTCCCTTTATAGGTGGATTGAGACTTGTTGTTGGATGGATACATTTTACCTTTAATTTGTTTGAGTTTGCTGTCGACTGAGTGCTTTTCCATCAATTGTATATTGTGTTTTGTTGATGTGTGGAGCAATGTTTCTCCTTTAAAACTGTGACTGCATTGATGTTGAATGACCACGAGTTTATCCTTCCAAGCAGCTTTGAATTGTCTTTATCCCTCCTTCAATTTGAGTGTGTACCCAAATGCCTTCAATTCAACATAATTGCTACAAAGCATCTTTTGGTCCATTATCTGCCATGTTATTTTCTACAAGTGAGCAGAATGGTCAAATTCCTTCTTATTGATTAATTGCCACGACGAGTTAAATGGTCAGTAGTCATGTTAATTGCCTTGTTGGTTGTGTTAATTGTTATGTTAGCAACATGTAAATTGCCTTGTTTATCATATTTATTGTTATGTTAATTAACATGTTAATCACCTTGTTATTGTTATTGATAACAATGTAAATTTCCTTGTTATTGCTATATTACTTGTTATGATAACAATTGTAAATTTCCTTGTTATTGCTAAATCAATTGTTATGTTAATTACCTTGTTAACTACTATATTATCTGTTATGTAACCGCTATGTTAATTGCCTTGTTAAATTTCTACAACAATGTTAATATTTAGCAGTTTCCTTCTCAATGATAATAGATAGCTAGTATTGTTGGTTCGTTCGATATAGCTAGACTACATGTTGAGACTTAATTGTTCATAAGTGTTATAATGGTAATATTCTACATTAAGATTGTTAATGTTGTTATTTTAGTTAATGGCTAGTTTGATGGAGATTTTGGATTAATATATAATTTTCCATTTTAGGTTGTAATAATGATTAAAATTAGATTGGTGAGTAAAGACTAGATTGCCAATTTTAAACTTGGTAAATTGATAATAATTGAGGTTGATGGTATTTATAATTATAGGTTATAGGCATTGATTACTTAGACTTGCAAGATTGATTGTATTAATGTTAAATTAGTGGGTGCATTAATGACTAATTGTAATTTTGGCGTGCCCCGTTTAGAATGGAACCCATGTTAAAATAGATTGTAATCATTGACTAGTTTAGACTGGGTGATTGCTTGGGTCATGGACGATGTCGTATCTTGGCTTGTGTCATCCCTTATCTTCATCCTTTGGTGTTTCGTTGACCTATTGTTGGGGTATGGGTGTGGTTTTCTTTCAGTATTCGATTTAGCGCTGTCGATTGTCAGATTCCTGGCCTAGATAGGATGTGTGGAAAGGTTGTAGACGCTTCTCATCACCTATAGGGATGGCATGACTCGGATGGGATCATGGCGCACTTATGGGATGAGAACTTGGTCGAAGGTGCTGCTATGAGTGAGTGTGGACGAACGCGGCAAGTTTCAGTTGGTGCATGGGTGGAACACCTTCGTGTTTGGTTCACACACCTTGGGGTTCTAGTCTTGTTCATCAAGGCCTTTGTGTCGGCAAGGGATGTTGTCCTTTAAGCTTGTAGGTGTGTCTTGTTTGCGTCGGGTGGGTAGTCATTTTCTCCTTGTTGTCTACTCACATTTCGCCCAGTTTCCCTTGTGCCTGTGCGTGGTGTCATTGTAGCATGTTTCCTAGACTGCGTACTTGCATTCATCATCGGTGTGTGGTTAACTGTTGTTTTTGTCACCTCTTTCCCTTCAAACAAACAAAAAAAAAAATTCACTTATGCTTCGCTTGTATTCATAACCGAGGGGTCATTACATATCCAAAATGAATTATTCACTATAATTATTCCTTTAGTCAAAGGGTCACTAGAATTGGAAAAGACCACAAAAGTGGGAGACAAGTTCCTTTTTGAAGAGTTTACAATGATAAGAGTCTATGGTTTGGAAAAGAATCCATATCAAAAGTGAGTTTTGAATTTGGTAGAGAAGCCATATCAAGAGACTGAAAAAAGTGAAATTCATTCAGTTACTGACTAAAAATCCAAGCATATTAAATTAAATATTGATCGGATGAATTTCAAGGAAAACCCAAATCTACACAAGTAGGCACAAAGACTAAAAATTCAACCATGAATCAATCAAATCAAAGATAAATAAGGGATATATAGCTTAGCAAATTCTTATCCTTCACTCATCATCCATGCACAGAAAAGCAGGGCATTTGAATCTATAGGTCTTTAAAAATTGAAGTGATGACCATTGATTCGGCTCTTGGCCAACTCCTCAGGCACGGACTGATGACTAAAGGGATAAGGGACAAAACATAAAACCACAATATTTTCATAATAATCAATAAAACCCACACATAAAAGTCATTGAAATCATAAGTTTGGTTCTCCAAGGGAAATCAATTCAAAAAAACAACGATGGGATGGTAGATGCGAGATGGGATGGTAGACTTTAATGGTTGAGATAAGTCTATATGACCTCATCATATAATTAGAATCAAAGAGTTCCAAAACCACTAGAGACAAATAATGTGGTTGACCAAGAAACATTGCCATGGTTTAATCCTTGTGGTATACCACATGACCAATACACTTGTTTAGTTTCCAAAGAGGCTTTCCAACAAGCAAAGTGAAGCTAATATTGATCAACCAAATGATCTAAATAATTGTGTGGGTGAATGGACAAGTATGATCGGAAATGTTTCTAATGATAAAACAAATGAAAGAATCATTGATCCTACCATCATTGATAGGTAATTATCACCCAATCCATCCCAAGAGGAATTTGAGAGGAGAATTTCTGAGAAGGATTGGATTACTTACGAATGTAGGGGTAAACAAATTCAAAAATAAGCCAAAAGTAATCCAACTCAAAGTAACCTAATTTAAAGTCTAACCAATCCAAATCCCAGTAATCAAAATCAAATAAATCCAAGTAAATGACCACATGGAACTCCTAAAGGAACCCAACCAACTCAAGTTATGAAGAAAAAGTGGTTACTTTAAAAAAAAAATTATGAATTGTTTTTGCATAATTGTATGTTGGATTCTAGGGCATTAAAAAATGTTATGCCAATAAAATTTATGAAAATATTAGGAATTGAAACCACCAAACCTTATAGTAAACAACTTGGCAGTTTCATTCCTTGGCCCTGAGATCCTTGAAGAAGAAACCAATGTGAAAAGTAATTTGTTTTAAGAAATTATATCATTTAGATATTAAAATGGCATCTTAATGAGAACATATGCATTATATTTTAGGAGGAAAACTAGCATACCATTATTAGTGATTTTTTATTTATTTATATAATTTTCTCATGAATTAAGGTTATATATTTTGGAAGCTTTAATTCAATTTTCTAAGTTTCAACATTTTACACCATATTCTAATATGGTGTGCATGTACCCAATAATTCTTCCTAGTAACGAAATTGTCTTTT
>SNQJ01S0186172.1:4672-23302 GCA_010110895.2 Picea sitchensis | reverse complement strand
AGCTACAAGCCTTGTTTTATATTTCTCAATACTTCTATCAACAACATGTTTTATCTTGTATATCCATTTGGAACATAACACATCCTTGCTCTTAGTTCTAGGAACTATTTCCCATACATCATTTTTTATAATGGATTGGTATTATTTTGTCATGACATTTGGCCATTCTTTATTCTGAATGGATTTTTCAAAGCAAGTAGGCTCCTTATCTATAAGATCACACCTTAAATCCATATAACTGGAGAATCGATTAGGTTTCTTGATCTGTCTCATGGTTCCTTCTTGGGCACCATACTTCTCTCCATATTGAATATGTTCCCTTTCCTAAGATGGCTTTATCTTATGAGAGATCGTCATGTGGGGAGCTTCTTGAGATTATATTATGTCATGATATTATGGAATCTCCTCATCAATGGAAGTTATAACTTCCTTCACTGATTTTGCAACTCTGGGAGCTACAGGTTCTTCTTCATATATTTCTTTAAGCCGACATCTCTTTCATTTCTTGATTGTTTCACCTTCATTAGAGGTTACATATTTGCTGATATCAATATTATGGTAACCTGGTATATAAAGTTTGAAGGCCTCGGAGACCTCACAGTATCCAAAAAATATTCCCTTCTTTCCTGAAGGGTCTGTTATAACCCTAAATTGCACCAGACATGCATACCTGGCATCTGGCCATCTTACTTGCTATATTTTCCAAGCCATCACTGAACAAATCTTATAAAAAACCATTTTTTTGAAGGTGTATGCGCCATACACCACTACTGCCCATGTACAAATGCTTGTTTCACCACTACAACCCGCGTACACTCACAAAAAGAACAAAAAGTGAAAATTGCAAAGGGATATGGGTTTTTAGGATGTTACCTAACCATTTGACCACCGATAGCCAGTCACCCCAAAAGTTACTATCTCTTTTGGCCTATAAAATAAGGTGTTGGGGCCCCATTCCAAGGAGAAGCATGATATCATAGAAACTCTACCCATTTAATTATTCCCCCTTTGTCCCAATATTTTGGAACCACATTGTGAGTTTGAGCGAGAATTCCTATTTTCCTCCATTGCAAACCCTTTCCATTTCCCTAGAGAGAACTGAGGAGGAGAACAATACATGGAAGCAGTTGGTGCATTGTGAAGAGGAGCCAAGGACTGAGTTCGAGGATCAGTTGTTCCTCTCATATTGTAAACGACTCCTGTGAGATTAATATAAAGAAATACCTTTTTTGTCCTGCCAAATGATGTCTTAATTCTTTATGATTTGTTTACATTTCTTGGTTATGATGTCTAACCGACTAATCTATATATAGAATGCATGCTTGTAGTTTTTTGTTTATCTTTTGGTGAATACAGGTTGTCCTTGTTAGGATATCTACAGTTGATAAACAACTGAGCGCAAAGTGATTGACACCAGACTCAGAGTTTAAGGTATACCTATTGGATCCCTATACTTTTCCTTTTATGTATGATTGTGGGGTAAGGTCGGGATAGTCTATTAAAAGTAGGAGTCTTTAGACAATTAGCTCTTCCTGTACTTTAGAACCCTAGTGTAGTCCATAGAGGGGTTTTCGCACTTACATCAGAATTAGAGACCATACCGGAGAGACCTCTAGGGTTTTGGGGGATACTCTTTTTGGGTGTCTTGAATCACTTTATTTACTGTTTCTTGAGTTTTTGTAAGATTCTGTGTCCTTAATGGATTCTGGTCTTCCATACCAATACTCCATGCTTGTTCTTGACTATTGGTTTTCATTTTTTTAAGGAGTTATAAAGGTCTACAGGGCCTGTAGTGGGCCTACACGCGTACATACACGCCATGCCTTTGGACAACCCGCATACATACATTGGTTGATGAAGTGTCAGTAGCATCCCTGTGTTGAGATATTTTTTTAAAAGAAGAGGAAATCATCCTCTTCCCTATCAGAAGTCACACTTCTCAGGGATTTTATTGATTTATCCCTGGTTTGTGTTATAACAGTCTATAGCCTAGGTCTGACCTCAACATAGCTTTCTTTTTATCAAATATTTCTTGTGTTTTCTTTAATAGGATTTTTAGACAAGTTTGTGAGTTTATTCTAGTCTTCCTGTTTGGTATTGTCAGTGACTCCCTGTGATCTGCGATGGGTCAGAAGTCATTTCTTGGTCTTGACTTGTCATAATTTTTCCCTTTTTTTCTTTAGAAGAAAAGAAAAGAATTCATTTTCAAATTTCTTGTTTTGAAGCATGAAACAATAAAAAAAAACAAAAATCATTTCTTTGTTTGGTAAAGTAGTTTAGGTTAGTTACTTCATTTAACAAGGAAAAATAATTTTTTCTTAAGTTATTTACTTTAATACTTAGGACAATAATTATCTCGTAGTTGAGAGAAATCTTGTTTTAAGTTTTTTCTTTTCAAAGATCTGAGAAAACTAGTTACAAAAAGTTTGGTGAAAGAGTTTAATTTTGAAAATCTTTATTTGTGAAGAAGGAGTAGTTTGTTTTTAGTACCATCTTATGCTCTTCTCTTTTGTCTCTTAAAGAACATCACTGGTTTCACTTCCATTCCTTTTGACTTAAGACAACCACAAAAATTAATGCTTAATTAAAATTTATTAGACTTTGTGTTTGTAGGGTCCATCAATGCAGTCTAGGATAGAGCCTTGATTTAGGATTGGAGAGGACACTCTTCAAGGATACAAAAACAAGCATAAGAGTTTGTGCTAGGGAGTGATTGGAATTCCAGTAAATGTGAAATTTATACAGGACCCCCATATAAAATAGGGGCTAAACACGAGGTTGTGTGCGGAAAGGTAGCGGATATAACCCCTCCAAAGTTGGACCAAGCATAGTGGGGAACAGATATAGAGGGATTATCTTGGGATTATGTTGATCTCATTTTCCACAGAGATTCATGGGTCTAAAATCCAGTCGAGGTCCTCAGTTGTCTTACATAACACTTTCTTTCAATACCTTTGATAAGTTTACAGCTTGATACCCTGCTCATTGTGGTCCACCTGACTGTCGATATTACCTGCCTGGTGACTATTCAGGCGCTGGCAACCTAGTTACCTTTATATTAGTGACTTACACAAGTGACTATGGGGGTATATTGTGGTACCTAGGGCATACATCGGGCCATTCTTTGAATATTATACCTGGAGGTTGCTTCTGTATTTGAGTTGCACTTGCACCGGTAAGTTTCTCTAGTGTTGGTTGGCGTAACTGTTCTTCCAACTAGCTAGTGATCTTCTTGTCTTGTCTCATAGGAAGATTTTATAGTGTGTGTTAGTCTCTAATGTTAAATATAAATACCTAGTGTGTCATTTGATATTCTCACACAGTGGAGGATCAGGAGCTCCGTTGGTCGCAAAGGCTTCTTGTCCTACCATCAGTTAATCTGGAGCCACCCCCACCACCGGTAAGGTGAATACTAGACCAACAAGGGTATTTTGAGGTGACTGGGCCACATCAAACTGATCCCTACTCATCTCCGAGAGGAGAAAAATTGATTCCGAAGGAACCAACCATTTTTTAACTTAGATTAGAAGCTCTTGGTGCATATAAACCTTTGATCATTGATCTATTAGCGCCCATCATCGTACAGGTTAAACCTTATGAGCGTCAGGTAGTGTCACAAGAAGCGATGGAGACAAATGCTACTACTTCTTCAGGGTATCCTCATATTCCCTCCACGACTATCACTACAGTGGGTTTTCCGCCTCCTAACCAACCTTTTTCAGTCTGTACCACCATGGTCTCGCTCACCTCTACCTCGGGAAATGGTCTAATTCCATCTATTGTGGTAATCACTTCTCCTTTTACCCATAGTGCAACAGGGCCTCCATTCTCATATGGGATTCTTGGCTTCAATACAAACTTTTTCCTTTCCTACTCCACTCTAGAGACTTTAGGTCTAGGGGCTGGGAGCTTGAACGCTCCTCTGCAAGGATCCATGGGGGGCACTTCATCTCCCTATAACTCTATCCCTTACAAGGGGGTTCATATGACTCTTTCCTCCCCTTCTCTTGGTGGTGCTCACCAACACTCCGTCGGGCCGAACGTAAACTGTAGTTCGTTTGGATCAGTTAGTTAAGGAATTTCTTCTTAAAGAATGTTAGTAGGTTTTAAATAATTATCTTTGTTCACCAAATTTGGTAACAACGCATTCTCGTTAGTTGTTTTGACGGTCGGGGGCAACCTCAGTTATGGCCAACAAAATCCTATGCAGGGTACTATTCCTACACAACGGGAAAACTCACGAATTCCTTCCTCACAAGGAATTTGGAATCTGTGGCAGGGATAAGGTCCCTCATCAGGGATGCTGACCAGGGGAAACCCCTTTGATAGCCAATGGAACCCTGGTTAACTCTCAGGACCTATGCACGTCAACTCAGCAGGGGGCAAACCTTCCCAAAATCCTTGGAATGTGACGAAAGCCCAACATTTTATGTACTATTAGAGGAGTCAACCAATGACATATCAACAAGAGAAAAATCCATATGTTGGTCATGGCCATGGTTATTACCAGAACCATGGAAAACAACCTAACTTTTCTTGGCAACCTGGTCCCAGCCAAACTCCAAGCTCCTTTTTCCCTGGTTATAATCAACAACCCAAATTATCATTTCTTTCAACTCTGCACTTGCCATACTTGACAAGGTTATTAAATGACCCCATCTATCCCGATCTACATTGGCCTCCTATGCCAACCAAGTTTTCTTCATACATTCCAAATTTTGAGGATAAGCCTAATGAAGATCCAGGCGATCATGTAACTACCTTACATTTATGGTGCTCACCCAAATCATTGAGAGACAACTCCATCCAGTTGTGTTGGTTTCAATGCACTCTCATAGAGAGTGTTGAGAAATGTTTCATTGAGATCGACCGCTCAAGATACTCTACCTTTGGAGAATTGGCGATGGTTTTATTAAACCACTTTTAATTACCTATGAGATACAACATTGGCACCGAAATCTTGGCCAACTTTGAGAAGAAAAAGGCAGACCATATGTCATATCACATCCGAGAATGGAGACACCAAAAGAGTTTAATAAAAGTACCAGTCCCACCATCATTCCTTGTCAAGTGGTTCCTCAAGTATTTTGTAACACAGTTATCTAAATATGTCGCAATGTCGGGGTATTTTCAGAAGAATAAGATATAATGAGATCTCAACAACTTGAGCTAATTTACTCTTAGTCTAGTTTACTTTACAAAGTTTTTCCAGATGCACCAAGGTCAATACTTGACAAGACCAAACATAGGTCTGGACCACATGTCAATGATATTGTTGGTTCAGTGCAAACGAAGCCCGTTGATCAGTTGTAAAATCAATTTTAGAAATTGTTGATACAACATACACCGAACAACCAGACCACAGGTTTGATTGTTCCCCCTAATCAAACATCGGATTTACACAGTGTGCAATTGACAAACCCAAAGGCCACCCAATAGCCCGATGGAAAGAAAAAAAATTGAAAGAAGGGTAAGGGGGATAAGAAACCTAACAATAACTCTAGAGGGGGAAACACAAAAAATAAGAGGTCAAAGTATCTATGTAATATTTGCACAGAAGACCATCCGACTCACCAGTTCCCTTGGCTTGCATAGGCCTACAAGTTATTGGCTCAACAACAACTTGTCGTAGTAATGAACCCATTTCCACATGTGCAAAATTTAACTCGAGCCTCCTCGAGTGCGAAAGGGGGTTTTCAGGGACCCTTTCTTTCTTCAAGTAATCCTTTGTTCATGAATGTGTACATGATGAATGGTATAGTTGATATAGGAACTAGGACATGCGACTATGGAATGAAAAACACATTTGAGAAGGGTAAAGAAGACAAAAAACCACCTCTTCCTCTCTAGATTGAGAAGACGTTGGGAGAAACAATGACACACATTTGAAAAGGTGCATTCAAGAAATATTCCCACAACCCAAATGCAAGGGCCGCCCAGAACTACTCTGTGGTGGAGGATTTGACTCAAAACCCTTGTGCGATGTCTTCTTTGGAAGTCCTAGAGAGCTACCCTTCCTAGAGAAAGGCTCTGTTAGCTACCTTAGGATCTGTTGAGACTTGTAATCTAGGAATGATCACACTTGATACGACTGACTTAAAACCTCCTCTCCCTTAGCATTTGGAATTTCAGATAGTAGTGTCTTACACCATGAAAACTTTTACTCGAAACATTTTTTGCATGGTGGTTGATGAGGATGCCTCGACATGTGTGATGTCTTTGGCATGTTGGAAGGCTATTTTCCAACCCATTTTTTCTGCATCACCTACTCTTCTTACCGCTTTCGATGGTCATTTGTTCCAACCACATGGAATCATTCCCTCTTTCTCTATGCAGTTAGGGGGGAAGACCATGTGTGTCAAGGTTGAAGTGGTAGATGCATCTCTCAACTACAATATATTGCTAGGAAGGAGTTGGACCTATGCTATGTAAGAAGTGGTCGCGACATTTTTCTGAGTCTTGTTGTTTCCACACGAGGGTCGGATCGTGTCCATTGATCAATTATCCTTCTCCTGTCCTCACCCTTCATTGGGGGTATCCATGGTATCAATGATTGATAACCCTCAACCCAACATCGTTAACATAGATATTAGTTTCTGACCACCTTTGATGGGTACTTTCGATTACCCGCCTCCAATGAGCAATGTCTAGTACATATCGACTATCCCCGACCAACCTAGGGATGAAATCTCTCAAATCTTGTTGTTTCGCACGACTTACTTTAACGATTCATGGACTCTTCCTTCCCCATATGCCACGATGGAAGGGAAAGGGCACCATGGCATGGCCATGCCTTTTTTCATAGCCTAAGTTGCATACTCTATAGTCCAACAAGCTTTCGTCGACCCCGATTTGACTCCTACCTAGGAGTTAGATCCGGTTCTCGAGCCTATTTGGGCTCAGGGTTCCCTCGCCAATAATGATTCTTTAGACTTAGTATTGCCCTCAGACGAGGTGATTATTGAGGTAATGACTAATTTGTATAGACCCTGGGATAATCTCCATCACAGATCTTATTTCCTCCCAGAGTTAAGAAGAATTGAAGTAGGTGAATTCACTCTGACTATGACTGGACATAGGGCTTTTCCTATCAATCCTTTGGCTACACATGTTGTTTATGCTAAAGGAAATATGGAAATAATCACTCAAATGATACATATTGATATCTCCAGAACCCCTGGCATCATGGAGAATATTTTTGTCAGAGCGGAATTCTCCCCCGAGGAGATTCGAATCTACACAAATTTATTTAAAGAATTTTGCGATGTGTTTTCTTGGTCTTACGAGGAAATGCCAGGAATAGATCCAAGAATCATCGAACATGAAAACATGACATATCCTAATGCTAAGTTGGTCAGGCAGAATCTTTGTATGGTTAATTCTAAGAAAGCAACAACTATTAAGTCTGAAGTAGAGAAATTACTTAAAGTTGGTTTCATCTACCCCATCCAATTGACTCAATGGGTGTCAAATCACGTTCCAGTCAAGAAAAAATAGGGTACTATTTGCGTATGTATGTACTTCCATTATTTGAATAAGGCCTGTCCAAAGGATAATTTCCCCATGCCATTTATTGACCAGATAGTTGATGAATGCGTAGGTTGCGAATCCTTTTCTTTCATGGATGGTTTTTCGAGATACAATCAGATAAAGATCAAGTCCGAAGACCAACACAAAACCACTTTCATTTTTCCATGGGGTACATTCNCCATGCCTTTTTTCATAGCCTAAGTTGCATACTCTATAGTCCAACAAGCTTTCGTCGACCCCGATTTGACTCCTACCTAGGAGTTAGATCCGGTTCTCGAGCCTATTTGGGCTCAGGGTTCCCTCGCCAATAATGATTCTTTAGACTTAGTATTGCCCTCAGACGAGGTGATTATTGAGGTAATGACTAATTTGTATAGACCCTGGGATAATCTCCATCACAGATCTTATTTCCTCCCAGAGTTAAGAAGAATTGAAGTAGGTGAATTCACTCTGACTATGACTGGACATAGGGCTTTTCCTATCAATCCTTTGGCTACACATGTTGTTTATGCTAAAGGAAATATGGAAATAATCACTCAAATGATACATATTGATATCTCCAGAACCCCTGGCATCATGGAGAATATTTTTGTCAGAGCGGAATTCTCCCCCGAGGAGATTCGAATCTACACAAATTTATTTAAAGAATTTTGCGATGTGTTTTCTTGGTCTTACGAGGAAATGCCAGGAATAGATCCAAGAATCATCGAACATGAAAACATGACATATCCTAATGCTAAGTTGGTCAGGCAGAATCTTTGTATGGTTAATTCTAAGAAAGCAACAACTATTAAGTCTGAAGTAGAGAAATTACTTAAAGTTGGTTTCATCTACCCCATCCAATTGACTCAATGGGTGTCAAATCACGTTCCAGTCAAGAAAAAATAGGGTACTATTTGCGTATGTATGTACTTCCATTATTTGAATAAGGCCTGTCCAAAGGATAATTTCCCCATGCCATTTATTGACCAGATAGTTGATGAATGCGTAGGTTGCGAATCCTTTTCTTTCATGGATGGTTTTTCGAGATACAATCAGATAAAGATCAAGTCCGAAGACCAACACAAAACCACTTTCATTTTTCCATGGGGTACATTCGCTTATCGAAAGATGTGTTTTGGTATGAAAAATGTTGGGGCTACTTTTTAGCGGGCCATTTATTTTTCTTTACATGACCTAAAAAACATAGTCGAGTCTTATCTCGATGATTTAGCGTCATGATCTCATAAGAGAACTGATCATCCTGCACACCTCCAACTTACCTTTGAGCAATGTCACTACTATTGGATCTGCTTGAATACAAACAAATGCATTTTTTGTGTAACATCAGGTCGTCTTCTTGGTTTCATAGTTTTGACAACAGGAATCATGGTCAATCCTCCAAAGGTTGAGGTGATAGTTCAATTTCCTCTCCCATGCACAATCCCTCAGCTTCAGAGTTTACAGGGAAAAGAAATTTTTTTACGGTGTTTCATCACAAACCATGCCAAGATCACAAAGGGTTTCATGCATTTACTAAATAAGGACATTCCTTTTTATTGGGACGGAGTTGTTCAACACTCTTTTGAAGCATTTAAATGCACCCTCATGTCTACCCCTCTGATTCGACCACCCAATTATAATAAATATTTCTTATTGGACTTGGACACTGCGGAGTCGACCATCAGTATGGTCCTAGTTCAGGAGGATGATTTTCTCTCATAATATGTGATTTATTACCTGAGCCGAGGCCTGCTTGGAACAGAACTCAATTATTCCCACATTGAAAAACATGCATTGGTAGTAGTTCATGTTTTCCGATGGTTCTGTCATTACATCTTGTTTCACAAGACCATCGTCATTGCCATTGTGAATATGTTTCAATACGTGTTTACACGACATTTAATCGATGGAAAGATCAGTAGATGGATAGTTATCCTCTAGGAATTCGACTTGGATTTTGTTTCAACTAAATCCAAAAAGTCGTTGGTCTTTGCGAAACTCATCTCAGAACTTCCAGTCGAATCAGGTGATGTTACACCCGAGGAATTGCCTATCGAAGGAGAAATGTTTTTGATCGCGTCTTTGGACCCTTGGTATGAAGATGTACTAGTCTATCTCTAGACTTTGAAGTGCCCCACCTCTGCTTCTCCTGATGAGCGTCACTGTATATTCCATCAAGCCAAGAACTATCTCATACTTGAGGACACTCTATATCGTCAAGGTGTAGATTGTATCATTTGTCGTTGTCTCACTCATGAGGAAGAAAAAATCATGCTTAACGATTGCCACACTAGAGCATGTGGCGATCATTTTTCTGGGTTGGAAACAACCCAAAATATTCTATGAGTTGGTTACTTTTGGTTGACATTAATCAAAGATTGTGTTGAATTGGTCAAGAAGTGCCACTCGTGTCATATCTTGTCTCGGAAGACCAGGGCACACTCCACTCCCATGTTTCCCTTCATCAAAGTTGGTCCCTTCACCAAGTGGGGAATTTATTACGCTACATGCAACCCCCCCTTCAACAAAGGGGCACCATTATATCATCGTAGTAGTAGACTACTTCACAAAGTGGGTTGAGGCTATGCCAGTGTTTAAATATTATGGAGAGACAAAAACTCTCTTTTTGTTTAACCAGATAATAGCAAGGTTCAACGTCCCGAGAGTGATTGTCACTGACCATGGAAGTTACTTTTAAAATAAAATGATGTCCAAGTTAACTTCAAATCTTAGGTTGAGACAAGAACATTCGTCACCCTACTACCAACAAGCAAATGGTTAGGTGGAAACTGTGAATAAATCCCTTAAGATTATTATACAATGAACTATCAATTCGGCCAAGTCAAATTGGCATTTGATGTTGTACTCGACATTATGGGCCTACCGAACGTCTGTTAAGAATCCAACCAGTTTCTCATCTTTTGAACTCATTTACAAGCTGGAAGAAGTCTTGCGTATAGAGTTCTAGATCTCGTCTCTAAAGTTGGCAGTACAATTATTGCCAGAGGCTTCACCACTTGAAGAGAGTTTATTATATCTCAAGTAGCTCGATGAGTAGCATCATGATGCAGCCTTCGCTAATGAGGCTCACAAACAAAAATTCAAGTGTCAGTATGATCGGTCCTTTCATCCTCAGATGTTATTTGAAGGTGACATTTTCCTAGTCTATGACCAAGACAAGGATCCCCTGGGGGCAGGTAAGTTCAAACTCATGTGGTTCAGACCTTCCATCATGAAGGAGGTTCTAAAGAAGGGCTCTTATCATCTATTGGACTTTGAGGGAAATTATTTGGTGGAGCCTAGAAATGGGCTCTACCTCAAGAAGTATTACTCGTAGGTGGGTCTCCTTGGCTGACTTATTATACATATGTATAGTTCTTATACATTTTATTTTTCATTTTGTCTTTTTGGTTTTATGGACATGTCATTTCTTGATGTCATTTTTTTCACTGTGGTAGCAGATGTCAAGTAAATTAGAGGCACACTCGGAGGCTTTCTTCCACATCTTGGGTGATTTTCACACCTCAGGGCTAGTTGCTATCTTCAGGAGGTATCTGTTTAGGTGATGCCACAAACAATGTCACCGAATACAACATAGTCTTAGAGTTGCTTCATGACTCTTTGTTACATGGTATCTCTCACCTATAGGTTTACTTAGACACTCAGCTGGTTGTGTCTCAGTTAAATTGGTTTTACCACATTTACGATCTTACAATACACCGATAGTTCCTTAGGGTACGTCTCTTAGAACAAAGCTTTGATTGCATTATGTATATCCATGTTCCTAGGAGATTGAATCAAATAATAGATACTCTAGATAATAATGTATTACATTGGAATATTTCCCACATTTAAGAAAAATAACACATGCGCACATGCAAATACATTTGTAAAATAGATGTAATCCATAAGATGTAAAATAATGTAAATATGCATATATATATCGAAAATATCTGAGTACATGGGTGGGCGTAAGCACCTCAAAAATATGTCCAGTAAGAGTCATGGGGCTTATGCACATGAGTAGTCTAGCCTAGCTAAAGGCGGGGTCGGTTGACCCTGCCATAATGAACAACGACGTTTGCCAAATGTCGGAAGAGCTGGACCCGGGTTTGTGGTACCCCAACTACGTGAGTTTTCATCACTGGTTGAAGATCCTTGATCTCTGCCATAGGGATTACGTGAGTGAGTGTGGTGAGGTTCCGCTCCACCCATCTCAGTACTCTCTCAGCCTCTATGGCTGGAGGCCCCCCTATTGATGTTGTTAGTCCGATGGTTGCGGCTGGTCCTGCCTCTAGTCGAGGACTCTACCTAGTCCATGAAAAGGCTACTAGACGCACTCATCCCACATATATACATAGAATATACATAAGTGTCAGATACTCTATTATACAAAAAAAAAATGATATATATAAAAAAAGAAATAAAAATTAAATAAATCTGAAGACAAAAAACATACCTAACTCTCCTCATTCTACTTCGGGAGGTACGATCATATTAGAATCCCTAGAGAAGTCTATCCCATCATAGGGGTAATCCTCTATAGCTGAAATCTGTCGAGACCACCAGTCAAAATATTTATCATCGAAGGCCTCGATGGTCCTTCCTCCCCCCTGTCGTGGCAACAACATCTCCCATATGCATAACGCTAGGAGAGAGGCCACATGCTGTCATATTGTCTCTCAAGGACTGAGACTGGGTACCCTCTCGAAGAAAAAGGAGCATAAAATAGTCCTGAACCCAAATTTTTGGTTTTCCCATATCCGATATTATATTAGTTGTATCTTCATGCAATCCAGCATGGTTGTACTCTAGTAAAAAATTAGTGCATTTAAGAACTACACTGCATAATGCATGTGCGCCCGAGAGGCCTGATGTAAATTCGCGGATCCAGTGATCCGCCCAATGAGTAGAACTATCACTTTTAGTGATAGGTTGTTGATAATTTGTATAGGCACCTAAGAACCTACTTTCTCGATACCAGCCTCTTAGTGGAGTCCAATTAACTCCTCAATATTGTGAGGCCAGGGGGGGAAAGTACACAAGTTGACTAGATCACCTCTCCTCGAGTGACCAGCCAGGAAGTAAATTTATTCAATTGTTGGAGTCAATGAATACCCCTCGAGCCGGAATTCCTCAGTGTTAGGATGCCAGTAATATATCAAAGAATTCAACAACCTAAGTTTTGCCCTCATGAATGGACACTGAAAGAATTTTAACAACCCACTTTGTGATAAAACAACGACAGCATCGGGGTCTTCTGAGACCAAAAAATCAATTTCCTCATGCTCCCTCTCTCTCCAATGAACACACATCCTAAAAAATGATAAAGTCATGGGGAGTTAACTCTTGCTTTTTATTTTTTCCACTTATTGGAGGGTGTACGCGGGTTGTCTTGGTGACAGTCATGTGTGTACGCAGGAAAAAAAAAAATTGTCCATGTGCACACGTGGGATGTTCTTGGACAACCCACGTACACGTAGGGCCAACCTCTTTAAAGGTCAACGCCCCCCCAAAAAACAAAAAAAATGAAAAAAAGAATAATGGAAATGAAGGAGGGGCTAGTTTGTACTTACTTTGTCCAAGCGAAAGTTCATTTCGTCCATTGAAGCTCCCGTAATCAACTCTTTTGGAAAAGGGTTGTTTTGAATTTTTTTGTCAATTCTCAATTTAAAATGGTGATAATGAGTTTCCAACTTCTATTTATAGACTTTTTGACCCCGTTTTTGTCATTTTTTGGACCCTTTTGTCTTTTTTTCTAGCTTGAAAATCGTTTAGTATGGTTTTTGAGTTTCTTGTGGGATGTTATGATATGCGTTATTTTGGTTATTGGGAAATTTTTTGAGAGTTGGGTCATTTTTAAATGTCTTTTGGTAAAAAGTTGTTTTTCCAACTTTTTGCATCTAAGTCAGTATTCCACCTCTGCTTTCTACATCTCGTTGTATTTTTTTCTTTTCCATAGGATCGACCCCACCGATTTGCGACACAAAACCATCATTTATTCTCTAGAAGTGTCGTAATTTAGTGGTAGAGCTTACCTTCACTTGGATTCCCTAGGTAGATACTGGTTGCATTTTGGTGTCCATGCCATTGCTAGTGATTTTAGGCTTGGGAGTCCTTTTTAGTCCTATCTTTATTACAAGTTTAGGCCTTCACATGTTTGATATGTTATCACTCTCGATTTCACCCTCGGGACTCCCAAATAAACAAGTATTCTTTTAAGCCCTTTTTAGACCCTCTAAACATGAAAATATTTCCAAGCGATCTTCTTGCCCTTCACTCTTGGAAAACTAAAACTCGAAGGCACATCTGTCCGACGATAGTTTACCCCTTTTTCATTCTGGATGGTTAAATGTACAAACAAATGTATACTCTAGGAGCCTCGGTTCTCTAGAAGAGTATTCTCAGGTATAAATTTAACCCTTTTTTTGGCTTGACGGACTAAATTTACGAAAAAGGAACCCCCATGGAGTCCGTAGTTAAGCTCTTTTCAGACTCCCTAAAATTGAAAATATTTTTGAGTGACCTTGTTTCTTCACACTCGTTAAATTGGTCAAAGAATAATATCCCTTATGGAGTCCATAGTTAAGCTATTTTCAGACTCCTTAAATATGAAAAGATTTTCGAGTGATCTTATCTTTTTCACAGTCGTTAAAATGATTTTGAATAGACATTTGTTCAGTGCTAGTTTACCCCTTTTTTGAACCGACTAGACTACATTCGAAAAAGGTACCCCAGTGGAGTCCCCTTTTATGGTCTTTCAGACTCTCCAAATATGAAAAACCGTCGATCTTACCTTCTCTAGGATTGTTAAAATTACATCGAAGGATGTTATCATTGTGTCTTATTAATAAAATTTGCATCCCTGTGTCTTTGGCCTAATGAAAACTGCATGTTGCTCTCAACTGAACCATATGAAGCATGCCTTATACAGAAGTCGTGTAGCACTTTCCCTCTGCGTCTTGACACCTTGACCCATGGAGGATTTTTCCCGAGTGTCATTTTCATGCATATGTCCCCTTGCTCTGAGAATAAATGTGTTCCTTGTGCTTGTAACTAGAATGTCCGCAACACTCATTCCTCCTTTGTAACATAGCATTGTTTTATTCTTTTTCAAGGTTCTCAAAATTATTGAAAAATACAAAAAAATCAAATATACCCTAAAAGGAGGAAGGGAAAAGTATTTTCTTTTTGTTGACAACAAAATGAGTCTCCCTTGTACAAAGAACATCCTTTCGTTTGTTCGTCAAGATCTAGGATCCAATATGACCTTAGGAAGTTGTTCTCGCTACATAGAGTTGTGTCCTCCTCGGTTTGGTTATCCTTCCAATCATATGGAGAGTTTGCATTGCCTCCTGCATCATGAACTTTTGTCAATGCCATGCTAGCTGAGTCTCATCTTTTGTCGTTCTTTCATCCAAGGGAAGTTTTACTAAACTTGAGTTGGCCCTTCTGCGGTTTGTCTCTTGTCCTCATGCCCAGTCACCTCAAAATTCCAATCAATTCCTTGCTCAAAATCAATGAAGTCCTCTGCCTAATCACTGGGATCCTTGTTGGCAGAGGGAAAAACCAAGGGTTCAATGCTACAATAATGCACAAACAAAACCCTAACTACCGACCCTTTTAGCAACACCTTTGAAGCACATGAAGTCTAACCCGAGGTAGAGGTAGGAGTGGTTGCAGGACTCAGATGCCTGCAACCTTAGCTGGGACATAGATCTACAATTCTAACACATAAAAAGTCACTCAACAATTAACAATCATCAATATCGAGTTTGAGTTACAACATAGGTAAACCCTAGTTACAGAGCATCGTAGTATTCAACCATATCTAGTATCTACCAACACTTAACATGATATAAGTCATATCTAACATTCATCCATATTATTAAGCACTAAGCATCAACAGATCTATCTATCATTCATCTACATTAAATCACTAAGCATGTAAACACATAAGCACATCAATACATCGCAAAAATCATAGCAACACACCATGTATGTGGTTCACCCCCACCCTAAGGCTACGTCCACAAACTCTTCTCTTCTTTATTATCTTTGTTCAAGCTTATTATAGGCACATAGTATCCAAGTTTTACTCCGTAGAAGATAGGATATCTGTGCGCACTCCGCTAGATCCTCCTTCTTCTAGCTAGGGTATAGCACAAAGCCTTCACATAATTTCTTACAATGACTTGCACTTAGCTCTACACATCTCACACAGTATGCACAAAGCACTTACAACTCTTGATCATACAGATCCAACTCTATCACTTATCCATTTGTACTGACTACATTGCCTTAGAATTTATTTATACATACAAAATAGGCCTAACCATGGGTAAACCCTTGGGCTGACATTCCCATACCCATTACATAATCCTGAATCCCAAAATGGGCCCTAAAAGGGGCTGAGATATCGTGATACCCACTTCGTCTTGCACTCCACCTTAGACAGGCCTGTTGAAGTCCCAAAATAGCTTAAACATGACCAAGAATCCTCAAAACTTGTTCAAGGGCCAACATGCCCCCAACACTCACCTGTGACTCATCCCGAGTCACTCTGATCTAACTAGTTCTTCTTTAAAATCCTTGAGCTTGGTTCCATCTTCTTTGAATTGTTTCTATTCCATGGCCTCTTGTTCAATGAACTCTTGTATGACTGCTTCATTTACAGGTTCCTCTAGGTGTTGTTTAACTACAGTGATGACTTTCTCTAGTTCCACTCCTCGACCTTCGATCTCTGTGAACAGTTGGTAAGCCTTATCCTGTACAAGTTGGAGCCTCCGATTCACTTCCATGAATTTTCTCTGGATAGTGTGGACCTGTTGTTGGGCAGTGCACTGCTCCTGGGATCTCTTCAATCTTTCCACAACTGACAGGGGCTTCAACTATGCTTGTATCATTTCTAGTTGATACTTCACCTCTTGGAGCTGTGACTCCAGTGCCTTCAGTTCTAGACTCTCAGTGAGTTTCTCATAGGTCTCGACACTGCGATCAATGAGTTTCTTACATTCCATGGCAAGGGCCTTTATTCTCTCAACTACACTATAGAGACCCTGCTTAATTAAATACAAAATTTAATAAAATTAACATATAATTGCATTCTCATACGTAAATTATTCATTCACATCATAAGCATAAATATTCTGCATAAATTAAAATCTATCTACAACATGAAAATAACTCAACAATTCATAATAAAATACCTACTTCTGATGCTAATTCCCATCAATATGGTTGTACCTTCCCTGTTGTGTAACATACCCACTACCTAAAGTCGAAATTCTTTTGTTTAGTTCTCAACAATGAGAATCCCCGAAGCTTGCAGCAGCAAAATGCCAATCTTGATCCACGGGTCTTTCATTCACCTATACATCTTTCTACACCTAACCGTGGTCTTTCCTTGATGACAATTTCAGGTTTTTAGGGTTTCATCCTTTCTAATGTCAAGGGTTCCTATACTCTTGACTTCCCGATCTCTGATGAGCTCTCTTTCAGCCTTAGCCCCTCCTGGCTATGCCCTCTCGTCTATATGACCGCTCCCATGAGACCGCAACCTTATATCCTACTATAGGGGTTTTGGACTTCAAAATCTCGATGCACTCCAACTCCTGCTAGCCCTCCAAGCTAAGCTCTTAGTCCACGTGACCTTTATCTCACAAGATCGCAGCCTTGTTCCCCATCGAGGTTTTGGACTATCTAAAGTTGAAATGAAAACGTCCTCAGGACTCGCGATTCCTCGAATCCTGATGCACCCTTTTACACACAAACTCTCCTGGCTAGGATCCTAGCTCACATGACCATGATCCCCATGACCACAGTATTATCCCCCATCATGGCTACGTGATTTTCAATGCCACGATGCATTGGCTCATGGGATTCCCGATCCTTCGAATCCTGTCTTCTCGCTATGCTGACAGCTGCCCCCACAATGGCACTTCCTACTTCTCTAATACACTGATAGCTGGCTCCCACTCATCGGGGTTTCAAGCGTTGTGGTTCCAAAATGCATAAACAAATTGTCACCAGGATTCCTGATATCCCGATGACACAAACGCCGATTCAACAACTTCCTATCGGGACTTTCCCCGACGACATCGATCACTACCACATGTCCTCCTCTGATGGACGGTCCTGATTTCTCCAGGATTTCAAGACTTGTGATGTCCCCGTTCTCACGGCCTCAAGAAATCTGATTTTTCAATGTCGAATATCCTGACTCTCTACGGATTCCAAACACTTGTCTCCCTAAACGGATGGCTCATATATTTACAGAGTTTTCACTTTAGACTTCCCTGATCTCCTGTCCATGGAAATGTCGATATCCCAACTCCTGATAGTAAACCTTGACTTTCTTGTCCTTGAGAATCTCGATATGCCGATGGATGGACTCCCGATGGTAACCCTTGGACAGCTCCGGTCCGATCCGACGACTGACGGGTAATTGGACCAATATCTAATGGTCTAGATCCGTTCTTCTTGCGCACACTCCAAAGACTAAACTCCAAGCATCTTAACTCGATCCGACAGTCGACGGGATTTCTGGATGAGATCCAACGGCTTAGATTGTCCCTCCTTGTGTATTCCTCCACTACTTTGTTGATGTGGAAGGATTAATGGTTCAAATTTTCTCCTGGGCCTTGGGAGCTACGATCCCGATTTCCTTGTTGTTCATGAAGATAGAGGGAAAATGGGGCAATGTATGTAACGCCCTTGTTACTTTTGTCAATCTAACGGTCGTGAATGGCTATGGGCATCCGAAGAGATCTTTTTCATCGAGTTGTTACTTATTCCTACTCTACTATCTTTGGAACCTTAAGATGGTCATTCCTCCTTGTACAGGGTTATTAGGACTTACCCATTTAAGTCCCTCTTCCAGGTTCTTGGAAAACCTTTCCAAGAAGGGAATCTCTGTGAGAATTCCTATCCCAGGGCCACCTTGAAAACAGACAAGGGTAAACATCTTCCCGAGGATGGGCTGGAAGCCTAACTTAGTTCAACCTAGGCATACTTAGATTATTTTATCAATGTAAGTCATGCATGGTTTCCTCTGTCATAAGCATATATTTATATATGTTCTTATAAAAAATGCACAGACATTCTTACACTGAAATT
>SNQJ01S0186171.1:18644-33270 GCA_010110895.2 Picea sitchensis | reverse complement strand
TGTACCATAACAAGTGCATAAACTATGTACCGAAACAAGTGCATCAATCATGTACCAAAACAAGTACATCAACTATGTACCAAAAAAAATGCATCAATCATGTACCGACCATGTACCTGTACCATATACCATACCATGTTCCAACCACAAAAAGAAACCATGTACATCAACCATGCACCATAACATATGCTGAAAAAGTAATACCAAGAGTGTATCTCAACCAAATACCATCACCACTAAGAGATGTCTCCTGTGCATGTACTACCATATGGAAAGTGTATATCTCAATAATGTTTCAATATAAATGGTATACCACTAACACAACAACCATACACCTTGTACCAATAAACCAATAAGTGTACCAACAATGTATCTCAGCCAACATGTACCATATACCATGAAATTCCTCTAGTCATATGCCTCAAGCATGCTCCTCAATATCGCAAATATGTAGTCTCATAACACAATATGAAAAGCCTCAAGTATATGCCAATACCACAAATATGTGCCTCTAACAATGAACCATAACAGACATATACTAAGTACCAAGAGTGTGTCTCAAACATATAACAATCTTACCTCAACCATGTACCATCAAATGCCTCCAATACATACCTTAAGCATGTGCCATATCATCCAAGATTCAATCCTTAAAAAAATACATAAATGACATACCTTTACTCAAGAGGACCTGTAGAATGAAGACTTGGGAACTTGGTTCAGACTGTAGAGACCTGACATCTTCATATTCTCAAGTTTTTATGGATTTACCCTCATGTATGCACCCTATTTTATTATCCCGCCTATGTATGCACCCTATTATATTGTTATCCTGCGTATGTATGCACCCTATTATACTATTATCCCACATACATATGCACCCTATTATACTGTTATTCTGCATATGTATGCACCCTATTATATTGTTAGCCCACGTATGCCTTATAAAGTAGGGTTTTCTCAAGTTTTTCAACTTTGAAACTTTTGACCTTTCATACCTTCGCTACCTCAAAAAAAATGCCGCCACATTCAACCTGAAAAATACCAAAGATAAACCATAACCATTCACTAAAGAATTCATTAAAACTTAATAATTCACTAGATAGATGTTCAATATAAGTGTGTGTGAATGTAATAATGAATGACTCCATGAGGTGTATTTATACAAGAGATAGGCAACTCCCCTCCTTACTTTAGGGCTTCTAGGTTTTTATTGTTACAAAACTTTACCGTTTTATTAACCAACTTGTAACCAACTAGGGGTTTCTTGACCACTCTTTGGGGCTTCCAACTTCGCAAGACCATATCTCCCTAAGCGTGTGGAACTATGTGATGTTCCACATATCACATGAAATGGAACGATGCATACTATCCATCTATGAGTGCCTTACCTTCATTTAATCAATCCTTCAAGTCCATATTCCTCATTCAACATTTCTATCAGAATATGCTACCAGAATCATTCAAATGTCTCCGACACAACTCACCATTACTCTTGACCATAAAAACTATAATCAAATATCCAATAATCTTGTCCACATCATTGTCCACATCTCTTGAAATCTCCAAGGGTTGACATCAATATCTAAGGGTTGACATCAATATCCATGGTCACTCTCCAAGGGTTGACATCAATAAAAACCAACTATTCAAACCATTTGTCCATCAATCTAAACCAACTGTCCAACAATCTCCCCCTTTGGCATTGATTGCAACACCAACATTGATGGAAACACTCATGCTCAAACTTTCTTTGTGACCATCAATCATCATCAATGTTTCTCACTCTCCCCCTTTGACATCAATGACAAAGTGTATCTCTCCCCCTTTGGGGATGCTCCCCATTACTGAACTCTCCTTGGGGATACTCTCCTTGTATTCATTACCTCTATCTCTCCATCTCCATTACTTTCTTTATCTCACACCTTTGACAAAGGATTAATTCCCAATGTTGATATGTCTCCTTCTGACATTGTACCCACTCTAACCAATCATGGGAAAAAGAATGGGTATGTCTCCCCTTGTCTGCATGCTACTGATATTCTTTATGGATTCTCTCTCTCTGATTATTTTCCTTCTCTGCAAGATATAAAATGACCTGTGAAATGTTTCCTTTCCTCTCTTCCAGTACTGTCTATTGTCCATTGGTGCTTCCTGATGTAATTCACTGACATATATAAAAATCATTCAAAAATTGATTTCTTCATTTACTTTTCATGTTCACTTGACCATACTATCAAATGATTTTTTATGATTACATAGTTTCTATTGACAATTTATCTTTCCATGTTCTGATATACCTTCCATTTATTTCCTTTCTGTAATCAACTGATTTCATTGATTCCAATTGAAAAGACACTACTATGCATCATTTCTTACCCATGCTCTTTGTACCTTGTAAGCATCTCACAAATCTATCTTTGTCCATATGTCACAAACTGTCCATAACTCTGCTACTCAACTATCCACAATGTTGACCCATTTGTCACTGTATTATTCTGAAGACTTCACCTGAACATCACATATCAAATGTGTCCACTACAATCCAAACTATGCATGTATAGAAAAACATGTACTGAAAATATCTCTTCCTTCAAACAAGCATAAACTTCTTCCTGTGTAATTGAAAATTGAGACCTATGTGGCAACACTGCTTTCTCAAATGATCAATCTATCATTTTTTACTTCTAATATCTTATTGATCTAAATATATCTCTGCAAATACCTCATACTTCTTGAAAGATGGTTCTTTTATCTGTAGTATCTACTGCATGAACTCCCCCTATTCAACATTCATATTTACTAGGAGTCTCCAAGACGGATGTATCAGAAAAATACCCACTCTGATGTGGAGTAATATTCCTCTTCATATCTATACTCATCATTTATCTGAAATATGACTTCTTCCTTTCTGTCAGTGGATTCATCTTGCACTACAATTCTTGAAATTACAATCTCTTGAACCTATTCTTTATTCTCCCGCTCTTCTTTTATTTCTCTCATTACTGCAAATCCTGCGATCTCTGGGACCTGTTCTTTATTAACTTGTTCTTCTGTTTTTCCAGTTCTTCTCCAACCCTTCCTATGTCTGACATATTCCTTTTTCCTTGTATATTTGTCTTCATCTCGTACTATTGTCAATCCCGAGAGTATTTGATCTTCCTTCAAATGTTCTTATTTTATTTTCCAAACCTTCTTATATCTGATATTAGTGTTCTCTTTCATATAAGTATCCATCATGCTTCTACAATCATGAACTATGTGTCCATATTTATTTCATTTGTAACATTCAATGTCATGTGGGACCACATAATATTTTCTTTCTTTGAAAATTTCTTCCACGAGCCCTGCAGTCTACAATCTTATGTCCAAAGTTAGTACAATAAAAGCAATGACCATAAAAGAAATTTACATACCTGGAAGTGAATGATCTTCTTTGTGGTGTAGTCCTTCTGAATTCCCGCCTTGGATGATCATGATCCCTTCCTTAGAGTTCTTCTGCATAACTCCTACTCTTTTCTTTGTTTTTATTTTCTAGTTCCCTGGAATGCTTCTCTTCATTCTCTACTACTGATGTGGATGTTTCTATATTTTCAATGTTCTTGCTGAGCTTGACGATTTTACTTCTCAATGTGACAACTTCTTATTCAAGCTTCTCAACGTCTTCTTCTTTCTTCATCATTCGAATCTTCATGACTTCTTCTATCTTATTTTCTTCTTCAAGTTGGATTTTGAAGGAAATGATTTCCTTTTCAAGTCTTCTGTCTTCTTGACCAAGTTATGATTCAAGCAGATTTAAGTCGTCAATTATTTACTTAAGATGATCTGTCAATATATTTTCTCTCTTTTCATCTTCCTTTCTTTCGATTTCCAAACACCGCTTCTCTTTTATTAATTCATTTATCAGTACTTCTATTTCGGCTTCCAAACACTGCATATCTTACATCTAAATTTTGTATGTTTCTTCAATCTTTCTAGATTCTTTTACTTGAGCTCTTAAGTTCTCAATGATTTGCTGGGATTTTTCGAAACTTTGAGCACTTTCCTTTTGCTTCATCAATTCTATCTTGAGTGACTTATTTTCTTCTCTTTCCTTCTTTAGTTCATATAAATAAATACTTAGGTATTCTGATGCAGGAGCATCGTACGCAGCCAGCCAAGCAACATAAAGGCAGGAGACAGCTGGAAAAGCACCCGAACATATTTTGAAGTGTTTTGAAGATTAATGAATGGACATTAATGAAATAGCTAAGGGAAGAATACTTACATTTATATCTAGATGTTGTAAACAGATCTTGAGCGTTGCTCTCATCTATCGAATGTAGAGGCATTTATGCATAATGAATGTGAGTAGGTAGATTTAGTTTAATAGATTAGACAGTTTAGAAACATAGGAGGGAAAATGGATATAGACACCCTCACCCTTGTATCAATTTTTTTTTGTTGATCATTCAGAATTCATAAGCTAGAGAGATGTAATAGAGAGCTATAGAGAAGAACCCATGTACAGGAGCACTTGAGTTAATATATGAAACTTTGACTCAACTTTCATGGTGTTATGATGCTTACTATTTACATTTGTTAAGTGGTATGTTTACAGTTGTTTTATTTTCTCTGTTATGCATTTGTTTCAATGTTGTGTCGGGGGTATGATTTCATGTTGAGTGTATGAAGTCTGAGAGAGGAGAAGAATGAGTTTCAATTGTTTCTCTTCCTGAGAATTCCTGCAAAGAGTGCAGTGAACGTCTGCAAGGTGTGCGTTGACGAGCATATGAGTTTTATCTCAAAAAGATCAGGAGAGATATCATTGTTCTCATAACCAACATAAGTGCAGGTGAGGCAAAGAGTCGTGCAAGGTGTGCGCAAGCTGGTTGAAGACTTAAAACTTATCAACTAAGGTGAAGGTTGAAGGACTACTATTGTAAAGAGTGCACAGGGTTGAAGACTCAAATAACCAGAGGTTATTTGAAAGTTTCCGCAAGGAGTGGGAGGATGATTCCTTTTGGGGGCTTGAGTTTGTAAGTGATATCTCAGGAGGGATAGCACCTTCAAAGTGTTTAAAGGAGGTGGAGATCGAAATCATCTCGCAGAAGTCAATTTCAGGAGGGAGAACACCGAGTCGTTTGGGCAGAAGTCATTGAGAAGTGAATCAGGCGGTCAAAATTATTCATGGAGAACTCATGAAATCGCAAGGACTGTAGGATCCAGAGGAGTTGCAAGGTGGTTAGGAGTTGAACGAACCACCACCCTGATATTAAGAATCAACATGAATCATTAATCCTGATCATTTTGAGCCGTTAAATCATTCCGAGAATTTGGGATTCGTAAGTTTGGAGTGCAAGCCAAAATCCTTGGTCACTCTAACTCCCGAATCATGAAAGGGATTATCAAGTGTGGAATTGAACGGTGGAAACACTTCATGGAAAAGTACCAAAATTTCATGAACCGTCGGATCTCACAGATCTGTGAGGAAGTTAAGGCTGAGCGTCTTTTAGCGTTCAAAAGCTCAAGAGAGATAGGGGTTGTTGGATCCAATTCAACAAGAGTCGTCGGATCCTAAACGAATTCGCATTTTAGGAATTCGGGGATTGGCGTGACAAGTGATTTTAGAATCGAGAGTTTCAAACTCCCGGTTCACGAAATCCCGAAAATATCGGGACCGTTGGATCAAGGGAGGCTCACAGTCGTTGATCCCACAAAAGGTGAAATTTTCAGATAATCATAAGAGAAGAGGACCGACTGTTGGTTGTTTTCTCAAAGTCCCGAAAGTCGAAACTAGTGGGTAATAGGTGGCGTGTGCTCATCGCGTTGGAGGAGTCAACCTTCATTGATAGTTCACGTTTCGGCGATTGTAAGAGTTGTGACATTGCATCAAGAACCTCCAACTCGCGAAGCCCGAAATCCTTCGTGGCTTAAACAAAGGGTTTAATTAAATATTTGCGTGGTTTGGAAAAGATCCTGCACTAATCTTGGCCCGAGGGTAGGGGGTGCTATGCCAGTTGTGGTATCAGAGCACAGAACAAATTCGTTTCTTTCTGTAGCAGAGAGAAAAGAGGAAAAAGTTTCAGCCATGCCGCTGATAAGAAGAGATAGGAAAATGCCTGATCCAACAGTGGAAAGAGAAATGCATGAGTTACGTTCCAGACTTGATGCTATGGAGACATCACAGAGGCACACAGTTGACATTGGGGATATCAGCGAAGATGAAAGTGAAAATGAAGATGGAAACGAAGGAGAAGAAGTTGCATTCGAAGATGCTGCAGAAGAACACCTATTCAGGGTTGTTGCAAGGATAGGTGCTAGAGCAAAAATGGACATTCCCATGTATGAGGGAAACTTAGATATTGAAGAACTTCTAGACTGAATTAGAGCTCTAGACAAATACTTTGACTATGAGGATGTCAAGGAAGATAAGAAAGTCAAACATGCCGTTACTAGACTTAAAGGGCATGCAACACTATGGTGGGATGAACTGTAGGCTGACAGACACTGCAAGGGCAAGTAGAAAATAAAAAAATGGGATAGAATGGATGCAAAAATGAAAGCCAAATTTATACCCAGGGATTATCAAATCACTCTGTTTCGGAGGATGCAGAATTTGAGACAGAAGATGATGTTAGTGAAATAATATAGTGAAGAATTCTATAGGATAAACATTAGAGCAGGTCATCGGGAAATCGATGAAGAAAAAGTTGTCAGATACATGAATGTTCTACGATATGACATTCAAGATGAGATGATCATGATGACCATTCAAAATGTGGAAGATGCTTATTAGATGGCTCTGAAAGCCGAAGAGAAGTTTAGCCGGAAGCAAGGTCAAAGAGGCCGAGGTGGAAATCAAAGTAGAGGCAAGACAATTGCCCAAGACAGAACTCAGAAACCTAAAGAAGATAAGAATAAACCTCAAACTCAACCTGAGAGGGGAGGAAGCTCACAGGGAAGGTAGTATGTTAATAGGAATACTTTTCCTTGGGCCAGAGGAAGAGGAAGAGGCAGAGGAGGTGAAGTGAAATGCTTTGTCTGTGGAAAAGTCAGACATAAATCCTACGAGTGTCCAGATAGAAAGAAAGATGGTGGTGAAACTCACATTGCCAAATCTCAAGGGTGAAATGTTGAGGCAGAGGATGTTGAGGGTGAAAGATCCTTAATGATGAGGAAAGTTCTCTTGAAACCAAAGAAGGAACTAGAGAACCCAACCCAAAGAAACAGTCTGTTTCAGACTGCTTGCAAAACTAAGGATAGAGTAAGCAAGGTCATAGTGGACAGCGGTAGCACAGACAATCTTGTATCTACAAAGATGGTAGAAAAGATGGAGTTGGAGACTGTTGCACATCAAATCCCATAAAGAGTTTTGTGGCTACAAAAAGGACATCAGGTAAATGTCACTAAACAGTGTTTAGTTGAAATTAAAATAGGAGGATATAAAGATGAGATATTATGTGACGTCATTCCCATGGAGGTTTTTCATCTATTGCTGGGTAGACCATGGCAATATGATAGAAATGTGGTTCATGATGGGAGAAAGAACACATACACCTTGGAGAAAAATGGTAGGACTCACATGTTGATACTGATTAAGGATAAAGAGGTGAAAACATAGATGAGAAAAACTGTACTTCTCATGAGTGGGAAGGAACTTCTTAATGAGGTTAAGAAGAAGGAAGACACACAATTTATTGTGGTCAGGAAGCTCAATTTTTTTTTTGAATGCTATGAGAATAGATGATTTACAAGAAGAAATCCAGGAGTTGTTGGGAGAGTTTGTTGATATAGTAGTGGACAAACTACTTTGTTCGTTGCCACCCATCAGGAGTATAAGTCATCATATTGATCTTATACCTGGAGCCAGTTTGCTGAACAAAGAAGCATATCGGTTAATGACTTAGGAAAATTAAGAGGTTAAGAGACAGGTCTAGGATTTAATGGACAAAGGATTGATTTGAGAAAGCTTGAGTCCATGCGTTGTTCCAACAGTGCTCAGCCCAAAGAAAGATGGTGGTTGGAGAATGTGTACAGACTCAACTAGGGAAATCAATAATATTACTATTAGATATAGGTTTCCATTGCCAAGGATGGATGACTTTATGGATTTCTTGAGTGGAACAATTTTTTTTTCAAAACTTGATTTGAAAAGAGGATAATCACACTTTGCAATTCACGCTTTGTATAGTGATAATCACGCTTTGCAATTCGTGACTGGACAGGAGAAGTTGAACCAAAAACATGCTAAATATGTTGAATTCATGTAGAATTTTACTTTTGTGATTAAGCATATTTCTGGAACTGCTAATAAAGTTGTTGATGCTTTGAGCTGGAAATGTTTGCTTATGCAGGAATTCAGAGTCAAGAATTTGGGTTTTGATAACCTCAAAGAAATGTACAGAGGTGACCCAGACTTCAAGGAAGCATATGAGGCATCTAAGAATCCAATTCTCAGGGATAGAAGCCAATGGACCTAGTATATGATCCAGGATGGATTATTATTCAGGGGCAATCAACTATGTATTCCTAAATGCTCTATGAGGGAGAACGTGCTGAAGGAAAAACACAGTGGAGGATTGGTCGGACACTTCGATCATGATAAAACGTTCTCAAAGTTGAATGGCTCATATTTATGGCCAGGGATGAGAACATATGTTAGGAAATTAGTGGACAGGTGCAAAATTTGTCAGCACATGAAAGGAAAAAGGCAGAACACAGGATTATATCAACCACTACCCATACCAGAAAGGTCATGGGATGCAGTGAGCATGGACTTCATATTAGGACTGCCAAGGACACAAAGGGGATATGATTCAATCTTTGTGGTAGTCGAAAAATTTTCAAAGATGGCACATTTCATACCATGCCAGAAAGCCAACGATGCAACTCATATTGCGAACCTGTTTTTCAAGGAAGTTGTCAGACTTCACGGATTGCCAAAGAGCATTGTTTTTGATCGAGATACCAAGTTCGTAGGGAATTTCTGGAGGACCTTATGGAAGAATTTTGGGACAATTTTTTCTTTTAGCTCAGCATATCATCCTCAGACGGATGGACAGATAGAAGTTGTAAATAGGAGCTTGGGAGATTTGTTAAGAAGCTTAGTGACTGAACATCACAGTCAATGGGATCACATTCTACCACAGGCAGAATTCACTTACAATGATTCACTCAATAGAAGCACAAGGAACAATCCATTCCAGATTGTATATGGAATGCAACCAAGGGGAGTTTCTGAATTGAAAGATGCAGAACAAGCTGAATTTAGAAGCGCTAGTGTAGAGGACTTTGCAGAAGCAATGAAGGAGCTTCACAGCCAAATTAAGGAGTGATTGCGGAGTTCAAATCAAGAATACAAGCATAGAGTAGATCAACACAGATGAGAACTTCAGTTTGAAGTTGGTGATTTGATTCTTTCACATTTGAGGAAGGAGAGGTTCCCAAGGGGAACATATAACAAGCTGAAGATGGAAAAGATTGGGCCATGCAAGGTCATAAGGAAATTTGGGGAAAATGCATATGAGATTGAATTACTTGATGGGGTTGGAATCTCACCAATATTTAATATCGCAGATTCATACCCTTACAGAGCGGAAGAAGCAGGAGCAGAGGAGGAACAGAAAGAAATTCAATGGACAAAACAAATGCCTGTAGATGAAAAGCCACAGATGGAAAGCATAATTGACAAAAGGGTTAGCAAAAAGAATAGGAGAAAAGAGTATTTTGAATACTTGGTCAAATGGAAGGGACATCTAGTTGAAGATGCCAGTTGGGAGGATGAAGCAACAATTCATAGGCATGGAGAGACCATGCAAGATCTCACGAACAAGAGTTCATGAAAATTTTCAAGCAAGGGAGTATGATGTAGGAGCATCATACACAACCATCCAAGTAGCATAAAGGCATGAGACAACTGGAAAAGCACCCACACACATTTTGAAGTGTTTTGAATATTAATGCATGGACATTAATGAAATAGCTAAGGGAAGCATACTTACATTTATATCTAGATGTTGTAAACAGATCTTGAGCGTTGCTCTCATCTGTCGAATGTAGAGGCATTTATGCATAATGAATGCGAGTAGGTAGATTTAATTTAATAGATTAGACAGTTTAGAAATGTAAGAGGGAAAACAGATATAGACACCCTCACCCTTGTATCAATTTTTTTTTTATGATCATTTAGAATTCATAAGCTGGAGAGCTATAACAAAGAGCTGTAGAGAAGAACCCATGTACAGGAGCACTTGAGTTAATATATGAAACTTTGATTCAACTTTCATGGTGTTATGATGCTTACTGTTTACATTTGTTAAGTGGTATGTTTACAGTTGTTTTATTTTCTCTGTTATGAATTTGTTTCAATGTTGTGTCAGGGGTACGATTTCATGTTGAGTGTATGAAGTCTGAGAGAGGATAATAATGAGTTTCAATTGTTTCTGTTCCTGAGAATTTCTGCAAAGAGTGTAGTGAATGTCTGCAAGGTGTGTGTTGACGAGGATCTGATTTTTATCACAGAAAGCTCAGGAGAGATATCGTTGTTCTCATAACTAGAAAAAGTGTAGGTGAGGCACAAAGTCGTGCAAGGTGTGCACAGGCTGGTTGAAGCCTTAGAACTTATCAACTAAGGAGAAGGTTGAAGGACTACTATTGCAAAGATTGCACAGGGTCGAAGAATCAAATAACCAGAGGTTATTTGAAAGTTGTCGTAAGGAGTGCGAGAAGGATTCCTTTTGGGGGCTTGAGTTTATAAGTGAGAGCTCAGAAGGGATATCACCTTTGAAGTGTTCAAAGGGAGGCAGAGATCGAAATAATCTCGCAGAAGTCAAGTTCAACAGGGAGAAAAGTGAGTCGTTTGGGCAAAAGTCATTGAGAAGTGAATCGGGTGCTCAAAATTCTCCATGGAGAACTCGTGAAATTGTGAGGACCGTAGGATCCAGAGGAGTTGAAAGGTGGTTAGAAGTCAAATGAACCACCACCTTGATATCAAGAATCAATGTGAATTGTTAATCATGATCAGTTTGAGCCGTTAAATCATTTCAAGAATTCAGGATTCATAAGTTTGGAGTGCAGGCCAAAATCCTTGGTCACTCTAACTCCCAAATCGCGAAAGGGATTATCAAGTGTGGAATTGAACGGTGGAAACACTTCATGGAAAAGTACCGAAATTTCGTGAACTGTCAGATCTCGTAGATTTGTGAGGAATTTAAGGTTGAGCGTCTTTTAGCGTTCAAAATCTCAAGACAGATAGGGGTCGTTGGATCCAATTCAACGAGAGTTGTCAGATCCTGAACGAATTCACATTTCAAGAATTCGGGGATTGGCGCGACAAGTGATTTTGGAATCGAGAGTTTCAAACTCTCGGTTCACGAAATCTCGAAAATATCAGGACCATTGGATCAAGGGAGGATCATAGTCATTGATCCTGCAAAAGACAAAATTTCAGAGTTCGGGGAATCATAAGGGAAGAGGAATGATTATTGGTTGTTCGCTCAAAGTCCCAAAAGCCGAAAATAGTGGGTAATAGGTGGCGTGTTCTCATCGCGTTGGAGGAGTCAACCTTCATTGACATTTTGCGTTTCGGCAATTGTAAGAGTTGTGACATTGTGTCGAGAACCTCCAACTCGCAAAGCCCAAAATCCTTTGTGGCTTAAACAAAGGGTTTAATTAACTCTTTATATGGTTTGGAAAAGATCCTGCATTGATCTCGGCCTGAGGGCAGGGGGTCTGCTCCATCTTGCTTTTCAATCTTAGTATTGTCTTCTATTTCATCATTTTCAATTTTCAAGTAAGGGAATTCAATTTCAAGATGTCTGTGATTTTCACAGAAAAAGAAAAAGAACTCACCTATGTTGGCTTTTGTCACTTCACACTCTTCTTCTTCTAAATCTGTCTGACATGATGAGCATCTTTCTTCCTGTTTTTTACCTGTATATTCTTTAGCAAATTCTGACTCTGTGATGGGAGAAAAATAGATATCATGTAGCTTATCCCAAAGTTCTTTAGCTTACTGGATTGAGTAATCCTTCCTAGATGAAATCTGTAGCTATTTTTTTATTATTCTTCAATTCCTTCTTGTTTGTAGTCTTTTCTTTATTTGTAGCATTATATACTATCACAATTGAATACCAAATATCACATCCCTTTGCCTCTAAAAATACCGTCATCCTACAACTCCACAATTCATACTAAAGACCCTTCTGACCATTGAAAATTGGTGGTCCATTCATATTGTACTCCATGATCTACCTTCCAATGGTTAAAGTGTTTCATAGAAGGAACCTACTCTAACTCCAATTGTTGGAATACCAAGGGGGGGGGGTGTGAATCAGTATTATCACCTTATACCACTTTTAACCAAAATATATATTATTTGACTTTATCAACAATGTTCAACAATATATCATCAATGCATAATCTATTATTGGATTCAATATATTATGAGCATATAATCATAATCAACATCACATCAAATACACAATATACCATTATTTATGTGAAACCCCAAATGGGATAAAACCACAATATTCTTTCTTATATATATCAAGAATTCATTCATAGGAAGAACCAAATTCCAAATTCTCTAGTTGCAATTGGAAGGAGTCTAAAACCCCCTATTCTCAAGCTCCAACCTAAAGGAATGTACAACTCCTTGAATTATGTGGCTCCAACTAGAAGGAGGCTACAACCCCCTAGGTTCTCCAACTACAACCGAAGGTGGCTACAACCACCTAGTTTTCAGGCTCCAACCTGAAGGAAGCTCCAATCCCTGATTCTATGGATACAACCAGAAGGAGGCTAGAACCCCCTAGGTTATCTGACTATAACCAAAAGGTAGCTACAACCACCTAGTTCTAAGGCTCCAATCTGAAGGAAGCTCCAACTCCCTGACTCTATGGCTACAACCATAAGGAGGATACAACCCCCTATGTTCTCCGACTACAACTGAAATGTGGCTACAACCATGTATCCTTGCCCCATCCTTACACCCTGAAATATACGTGTCAAATGATGAAACCACTACCACACTGTCACTATGAGATATATCACTATAAACTTATGCCAAAATCCTGTAATCAATCATGTACCTGAATTCGACCTGTACCAACAAATACAAACATGTATGTGACTTGTATATACTACAACTAACATATCTATGCACCCCATCTATACTAAATCCATCGTATGTACGTGACTTGTCTATACTACAACCTGCATACACCCTTTGAGATATAGGTTTTTCACCTTTCTGAAATCTGAATCTTTGTTTCCTTTGTTACTTTCACTATCACTGCCACTGTCATTGATACTGTCACTGTCACTAATACTCAACCATATCCTCTCACATGGATCATATACCAAATACACCTCTCAACTTTATTTCCAACAACCACATGCCTCAACAAAGCATGATCCAACATCACCACATACCATCACAAGATATTTGTCTCAACCATGTACCAACCTGTACGATGCATCAAACTATACCACAATCTATACCATCAAGTGCATAAACCATGTAGCATAACAAGTGCATCAACTATATACCAAAACAAGTGAATTAATAATGTACCAAAACAAGTGCATCAACTATGTACCAAAATAAATGCATCAATCATGTACCAACCCTATACTTGTACCATATACCATACCATGTTCCAACCATGCAAATCAACCATGTACACCAACCATGCACCATAACATATGATGAACAAGTAATAAAAAGAGTGTATTTCAACCAAATACCATCACCACTAAGAGATGTCTCCTATGCATGTACTACCATATGCCACGTGTTTATCTCAATAATGTATCAATATAAATGGTAGACCACTAACATAACAACCATATACCTTGTACGAATAAACCAAGAAGTGTACCAGAAATGTATCTCACCCAACATGTACCATATACCATAAATTTCCTCTAGTCATATGCCTCAAGCATTCTCCTCAATATCACAAAGATGTAGTCTCATAACACAATATGACAAGCCTCAAGTATATGTCAATACCACAGATACATGCCTCAAACAATGAACCATAACAACCATATACGAAGTAACAAGAGTGTGTCTCAAACATATAACAATCTTACCTCAACCATGTACCATAAAGGGCCTCCAATACATACCTTAAGCATGTTCCATATCATCCAAGATTCAATCCTCAAACAAATACATAAATGACATACCTTTACTCATGAGAACCTGTAGAATGAAGACCTAGGAACTTGGTTCAGACTCTAGAGACCTGGCATCTTCATCTTCTCAAGTTTTTATGGATTTACCCTCATGTACACACCCTATTTTACTGTTAGCCCGCGTACGTACACAACCTATTATACTGTTAGCCCGCATATGTACGCACCCTATTAAACTGTTAGCCTGCATATGCCTCATAAACTAGGGTTTTCTCAAGTTCTGCAACTCTGAAACTTTCATCCTTTCATAACTTCTCTACCTCATAAAAATTCCACCACATTCAACCTAAAAAATACCAAAGATAAACCATAACCATTCATTAAACTATAAAAATTCACTAGATAAATGTTCAATATAAGTGCATGTGAATGTAATAATGAATGACTCCATGAGGTGTATTTATACAAGTGATAGGTAACTCCCCTCCTTACTTTAGGG
>SNQJ01S0186171.1:0-13438 GCA_010110895.2 Picea sitchensis | reverse complement strand
AACCATGTAGCATAACAAGTGCATCAACTATATACCAAAACAAGTGAATTAATAATGTACCAAAACAAGTGCATCAACTATGTACCAAAATAAATGCATCAATCATGTACCAACCCTATACTTGTACCATATACCATACCATGTTCCAACCATGCAAATCAACCATGTACACCAACCATGCACCATAACATATGATGAACAAGTAATAAAAAGAGTGTATTTCAACCAAATACCATCACCACTAAGAGATGTCTCCTATGCATGTACTACCATATGCCACGTGTTTATCTCAATAATGTATCAATATAAATGGTAGACCACTAACATAACAACCATATACCTTGTACGAATAAACCAAGAAGTGTACCAGAAATGTATCTCACCCAACATGTACCATATACCATAAATTTCCTCTAGTCATATGCCTCAAGCATTCTCCTCAATATCACAAAGATGTAGTCTCATAACACAATATGACAAGCCTCAAGTATATGTCAATACCACAGATACATGCCTCAAACAATGAACCATAACAACCATATACGAAGTAACAAGAGTGTGTCTCAAACATATAACAATCTTACCTCAACCATGTACCATAAAGGGCCTCCAATACATACCTTAAGCATGTTCCATATCATCCAAGATTCAATCCTCAAACAAATACATAAATGACATACCTTTACTCATGAGAACCTGTAGAATGAAGACCTAGGAACTTGGTTCAGACTCTAGAGACCTGGCATCTTCATCTTCTCAAGTTTTTATGGATTTACCCTCATGTACACACCCTATTTTACTGTTAGCCCGCGTACGTACACAACCTATTATACTGTTAGCCCGCATATGTACGCACCCTATTAAACTGTTAGCCTGCATATGCCTCATAAACTAGGGTTTTCTCAAGTTCTGCAACTCTGAAACTTTCATCCTTTCATAACTTCTCTACCTCATAAAAATTCCACCACATTCAACCTAAAAAATACCAAAGATAAACCATAACCATTCATTAAACTATAAAAATTCACTAGATAAATGTTCAATATAAGTGCATGTGAATGTAATAATGAATGACTCCATGAGGTGTATTTATACAAGTGATAGGTAACTCCCCTCCTTACTTTAGGGCTTCTAGGGTTTTCTTGTTACAACAAATTTACCCTTTTATTAACCGACTTGTAACCAATTAGGGGTTTCTTGACCACTCTTTGGGGATTCCAACTTCGCAAGACCATATCTTCCTAACCATGAGGAACTATGTGGCGTTCCACATATCATTGGAAACCAAATGATGAGTACTATTCATATATGAGTGCCTTACCCTCATTTACTCAATCCTTCAAGTCCATGTTCCTCATTCAACATTGCTATCATAATATGCTACCAGAATCATTCAAATGTCTCCGACACATTTCACCATTACTCTCGACCATACAAACGATAATAAACTATCCAATAATCGCGTCCACATCATTGTCCACATCTCTTGAAAATATACAAGGGTTGACATCCATTGCTAATGGTTTACATCATTATCCATGGTCACTCTCCAAGGTTTGACATCAATGAATCCAACTTTCCAAATCATATGTCCATCAATATAAACCAACTGCCAAACAATCTTCCCCTTTGGAATTGATGGAAACACCAACATTGATGGCAAAACTTAGTCATGGAAACACTCATGCTCAAACTCTCTTTGTGACCATCACTCATCATCAATGTTTCTCACTCTCCCCCTTTGAAATCAATGACAAGGGGTATCTCTCTAGGTATCTCTACCCCTTTGGGGCTGCTCCCCATTATTGAACTCTCCTTGGGGCTACTCCCCTTGTCTGCACTACCTCTATCTCTCCATCATCGTGACTTTATTTATCTCTCACCCTTTGACAACGAATTAACTCCCCCTGTCAATATGTCTCCTCCTGACATTGTACCTTCTCTAACCAATCATGGGAAAAAGAATAGCTCCCCTTGTGGGTATGTCTCCCCCTGTCTGCATGCTACCATTCTTTCTTTATGGATTCTTTCTCTCTAATGATTTGCCTTCTCTACAAGATGTAGATCTACCTATGAAATTTTTCCTTTCCTCTCTTCTAG
Organism: Picea sitchensis; assembly: GCA_010110895.2. Lineage (NCBI taxonomy): Eukaryota > Viridiplantae > Streptophyta > Pinopsida > Pinales > Pinaceae > Picea > Picea sitchensis. Next base: position 11,338 of record SNQJ01S0186171.1, on the reverse strand, counting down.
TACTATTTATTTTCCATTGGTGCTTCCTCATTTAATTCACTAAAATATATAAAAAAACATTAAAAAATTGATTTCTTCATTTACTTGTGATGTTCACTTGACCATATTGTCAAATGATTTTGTTTTGATGATATAACTTTTGTTGACAATTTCTCTTTCCTTGTTCTGATATACCTTTCATTGCTTTCCTTTTTGTAATCAATTTATTTCACTGATTCCAATTGAAAATACACTGCTATGCATAATTTCTGACCCATGCTCTTTGTACCTACTAAGCATCTCACAAATCCATCTATGTCCATATGTCACAAACTACCCATAAATTTACCACTCAACTATCCACAATGTTGACCCATTTGTCACTGTACTATTATGAAGACTTCACCTGAACATCACATATCAAATGTGTCCACGACAATCCAAACTTTGCATGTATAGAACAACCTATATTAAAGATATCTCTTCCTAAAAACAAACCTAAACTTCTTCCTATGTAATTGAAAATTGACACCTATGTGGGAACACTACTTTCTCATTCGATCAATCTGTCACTTTTTACTTCTTCTATCTAACTGCTTTGAATCTATCTATGCAAATACCTCATACTGCTCGAAAGATGTTTCATTGATCTGTAGTATCTACAGCATGAACTCCCCCTGTTCAACATTCATATTTACTAGGAGTCTCCAATATGGATGTCTCATAAAAATACCCTCTCTGATGCAAAATAATCTTCTTCTTCATATGGAGACTCATCATCTCTATGAAATATGGATTCTTCCTTTCTGTCAGTGGATTCATCTTGCACTACAATTCCTGAAAGTACAATCTCTTGAACTTTTTTTTTATTCTCATTCTCTTCTTTTATTTCTCGCACTACTACAAATCCTGCGATCTCTGGGACTTGTTTTTTATTCACTTGTTCTTCTGGTTTTTCATTTCTTCTCCAAACCTTCCTATGTCTGAAATCTACATTTTTCCTTGTATATTTTTCTTTACCTCGTACTATTGCTATTCCTAAGAGTATCTAATCTTCCTTAACCTATTCTTGTTTTATTTTCCAAACCTTCTTATATATGATATCAATGTTCTCTTTCATAGAAGTATCCATCATGCTTCTACAATCATGAGCTATGTATCCATATTTATTGCATTTGTAACATTCAATGTCATGTGGTACCACATATGATTTTCTTTCTTGAACATTTCTTCCACGAGCCCTGCAATATGCAACTTTATGTCCAAAGTTAGTACAATAAAAATAATGACCATAAAATAAATTTACATACCTGGAAGTGACTGATCTTCTTTGTGGTGTAGTCCTTTTGAATTATTGCCTTGGATGATCATGATCCCTTCCTTTGAGTGCTTCTTCATAACTCTTACTGTTTTCTTCATTTTTATTTTCTGGTTCCCTGGAATGCTTCTCTTCATTCTCTACCGTTGATGTGGATGTTTCTATCTTTTCAACGTTCTTGCTGAACTTGACGATTTTACTTCTCAATGTGAAAAATTCTTCTTCAATCTTCTCAACTTCTTCTTCTTTATTCATCATCTGACTCTTCATGACTTATTCAATCTTATTTTCTTCTTCAAGTTGAATTTTCAAGGAAATGATTTCCTTTTCAAGTCTTCTCTCTTCTTGAACAAATTCTGATTCAAGCTAGTTTAATTTGCCAATTCTTTCTTTAAGATGATATGTCAATATATTTTCTCTCTTTTCAACTTCCTTTCTTTTGGTTTCCAAACAATGATTCTCTTTTATTGATTCATTTCTCATTACTTCTATTTTGACTTCCAAACACTGCTTATCTTCCATATGACTTTTGTATGTTTATTCAATCTTTCTGGCTTCTTTTAGCTGAGCTCTTAAGTTATCAATGATTTGAAAGGATTTTTCGAAACTTTGAGCACTTTCCTTTTGCTTCATCAATTATATCTTGAGTGATGTATTTTCTTCTCTTTCTTTCTTTAGTTCATCTAAAAAACTAATTAGGTCTTCCTTTTCAATCTCAGTATTGTCTTCTATTTCATCATTTTTAGTTTTTAATTAAGGGCATTCAATTTCAATATGTTCGTGCTTTTCACAGTTAAAGAAAAATAACTCACTTTTTTTGGCTTCTGTCACTTCACACACTTCTTCTTTTGAATTTGTCTGACATGATGAGAACATTTCTTCATGTTTTGTACTTGTATCTTATTTAGCAAATTCTGACTCTGTGATGGGAGAAAAATAGATATCATGTAGATTATCCCAAAGTTATTTAGTTGATGAACACTTTCTAACATTTTCTCTTACTGGATTGGGTAATCCTTCCTAGATGAAATCCATAGCTATTTTGTTATTCTTCTTCAATTCCTTCTTGGATGTAGTCTTTGCTTTCTTTGTAGCATTATATATTGTCACAATTGAATACCAAATATTACATCCTTGTGCCTCTAAAAATACCTTCATCTTGCAACTCCAAAATTCATACTTCAGAGCCTTCTGACCATTGAAAATTGGTGCTCCATTCATACTGTACTCCATGATCTAACTTCCAGTGGTTAAACTATTTCTTTGAAGGAACTTGCTCTGATTCCAATTGTTGAAATATTGAGAGGGGCGGGGTGAATCAGTATAAGCACTTTATACCACTTTTAACCACAATATATATTCTTTCACTTTATCAACAATGCTCAACAATATATCATCAATGTATCATATATGATTGAATTCAATATATCATGAGCATATAATCATAAGAAACATCACATTAAAAACATCACATCAAATACATAATACACCAGTATTTACGTGGAAATCCAAATGGGAGAAAACCACGAAATTATTTNTATATATATATATATATATATATATATATATATATATCAAGAATTCATTCATAGGAAGCACCAACTTCCAAATTCTCCAGTTGCAACTAGAAGGAGGATACAACAAGCTATTCACAGGCTCCAACCTAAAGGAAGGTACAACTCCTTGAATTCTTTGGCTCCAACCAGAAGGAGGATACAACCCCCTAAGTTCTCCAGATACAACTGGATGGTGGCTACAACCACCTATTTTTTAGGCTCCAACCTGAAAGAAGCTCCAACTCCCTGATTCTCTGGATACAACCAGAAGGAGGCTACAACCCCCTAAGTTCTCTGGTTATAACCGGAAGGTGGCTACAACCACCTAATTCTCAGGCTCCAACCTGAAGGAAGCTCCAAATCCCTGATTCTCTGGCTATAAAAAAAAGGAGGATACAACCCCCTATGTTCTCCGGATACAACCAGAAGGTGGCTACAACCATCTATCATTTCCCCATACTGCCACCCTGAAATATAAGTGTCCAATGATGAAAACACTGTTACACTGGAACTGTGAGATATATCACTGTAAACCTATACTAACCTTTACCAACAACCTGTAACCAACCTGTGCCAAAATCCTGTAATAAATCATGTACCAAAATTCAACCTGTACCAACAAATACCAAAAGATACATGACCTGTATATACTGCAACTTGAGTATGTACACATCCTATCTATACTGCAGCTATCATATGTGCGTAGCCTATCTATACTTCAACCTACATACACCCTCTAAGAACTAGGGTTTTTACCTTTTTGAACTCTGAATCTTTGTTGACTTTGTTACTGTCACTGCCACCGTCACCGATGCTGTCACTATCACTGATACTCAATCGGATCCTCTCACATGGATCATATACCAAGGAAACCTCTCAACTAGATGTCCAACAACCACATAGATCAACAAAGCATGATCTAATATCACCACATACCATCACAAGATGTCTCAACCATGTACCAATCTATACCATGCATCAAACTATACCACAACCTATACCATCAAGTGAATCAACCATGTACCATAACAATTGCATCAACTATGTACCAAAACAAGTGCATCAATCATGTATGAAAACAAGTGCATCAACTATGTACCAAAAAAAATGCATCAATCATGTACCAACCATGTGCCTGTACCATATACCATACCATGTTCCAACCATGCAAATCAGCCATGTACATCAACCATGCACCATAACATATGTTGAACAAGTAATACCAAGAGTGTATTTCAACCAAGTACCATCACCACTAAGAGATGTCTCCTATGAATGTACTACCATATGCCAAGTGTATATGTCAATAATGTATCAATATGAATGGTAGACCACTAACACAACAACAATACACCTTGTACCAATAAACCAAAAAGTGTACTAGCAATGTATCTCACCCAACATGTACCATATACCATGAAATTCCTCTAGTCATATGCCTCAAGCATGCTCCTCAATATCACAAAGATGTAGTCTCATAACACAATATGAAAAGCCTCAAGTATATGCTAATACCACAAATATGTGCCTCTAACAATGAGCCATAACAACCATATAATAAATACCAAAAGTGTGTCTCAAACATATAACAATCTTACCGCAACCATGTACCATCAAGGACCTCCAAGACATACCTTAAACATGTTCCATGTCATCCACGATTTAAGCCTCAAACAAATACATAAATGGCATACCTTTACTCATGAGAACCTATAGAATGAAGACCTGAGAACTTTCTTTAGACTCTAGAGACCTAGAATGTTCATCTTCTCAAGATTTTATGGATTTACCCTCATGTACGTGCCCTATTATACTATTATACCACGTATGTATGCACCCTATTATACTGTTAGCCTTCGTATGCACGCACTCTATGATATTGTTAGTCGTGTATGTCTCAAAAAGTAGGGTTTTCTCAAGTTCTGCAACTCCGAAACTTTCGACCTTTCAGACCTTCGATACCTCAGAAAAATGTCGCCACAATCAACCTCAAAAATACCAAACATAAACCATAACCATTCACTAAACCATTCATTAAACCATAACAATTCACTAGATAAATGTTCAATATAAGTGTGTGTGAATGTACTAATGAATGACTCCATGAGTTGTATTTATACAAGTGATAGGTAAATCCCCTCCTTAATTTAGGGCTTCTAGGGTTTTCTTTTTACAACAAATAAACCCTTTTATTAACCAAATTGTAACAAACTAGGGGTTTCTTGACCACTCTTTGGGGCTTCCAACTTCGCAAGGCCATATCTCCCTAACCGTGAGGAACTATGTGACATTCCACATATCACCAGAAAGAGAATGACGAGTAATATCCATCTATGAGTGTGTTACCTTCATTTACTCAATTCTTCAAGTCCATATTCCTCATTCAACGTTTCTATCAGTATATGCTACCAGAATCATTCAAATGTATCTGACACAACTCACCATTACTATCGACCATACAAACGATAATAAACTATCCCAATAATATCATCCACATCACTGTCCACATATCCTGAAATCTCCAAGGGTTGACATAAATCACTAAGGGTTGAAATCATTATCCATGGTCACTCTCCAAGGGTTGACATCAATGACAATCAACTGTCCAAACCATCTGTCCATCAATCTAAACCAACTGTCCAACACTGGATTGGGGGTGGATTTATCTGATGAAATCTAGGCCCCATTGTTGGAAAGGAACTTCATCTTTGATAGGAACTAAAGGTAAGGTAGGGAGGTTTTGCTTTCTAGAAAAAAATTGGCATTGTCTGCAAGCTCTAACCCTTGTATTTACATTAGTGAACAATTTTGGCCAATAATAGCTTGATCTTAGGATTTTGTAAGTTGTTTCTCTCCAGGCATGGCATCCTCCACATATTCCTTTGTGAAATTAATCAATGACACATTCTATTTCAGACTCTATCAGGAAACTTAATAAGAAACCCAAAGGGTCCTTCCAATATAACTTAGCATCAACAATGCAATATTTGATTTCTTATAGTTTTAATGTTTGTTCCTTGGAAGGAGTCATATCAATAGGGAATTGAAGAGTAAGTAGGTATGACACTATGTTGTTATACCAAGAAGAGGAATAAAATTTGTCATCTATCTAAATTGATGGCACTTGCTCATCAATTTCTTCAATATCTGGGAGATGATTTTCAGACGCAAAGTGATTTATTCCAAGAACTCTAAGATTTGATTTAGAAATAAGTTTTTACAAACCCTATCCTTTTACCAATTTGTTTGGTTTGATTTCTAAATCATATTCTTGAATTTTCTCCAACCATTTTCCCCTTCTACCATCACTATTGAGATGAATTAGGATGTGTTTGATTGTACTAGTGGGTACATATGCTATCACTTTGGAATGTAACACATATGTCATGAAATCCTTAAGTTCCTTAACCATAGCATAAGAAGTTTTCTCTAAAATATCATATTTCAACTCTGTATCTCTAAGGATTTTACTAAAAAAGGAAATATGTTGTTCATATCCCTCATAATTGTTTTGTAAAAGCACCATTGCAACTATGTGTTCAGATGCAAAGGAAAAGATTAAAAATTTCTAAGAATAATCAGGACTTACCAGTACTGGTGCTTCTCCTATGTATTTTTTGACTTGTTGAAAAGATGACTTATATTCCATTGTCCATTTCACCTTATTATCCTTCTTCATCACATCTATGATCAATTTGATAATTTGAGAAAAATTTGGAATAAACCTTCTCAAGAAATTGATTCTTCCTAAAAATGACTGAATTTTTTTTTTTGTTTCTTAGTATATTAATCTGATCATTAACTTCAACTCTTTTCAGATCAACCTTAATTCCATATTTTTATACAATATGTCCTAACAACTTCCCTTTTTGCATGGAAAATGATATTTCTTTGGATTTAGAGACAAACCAAATTTTATGCATTTATCAAATGTTTGCCTGAGATGTTTCAAATACTCTGCATTAGAATTTGTTATAGGATAAATCCGTAAGTGCGGACACAAACCGATCTCCCTAGATCCACCTGGATCTAGAACAAATCAAGACAGAATGATACTCTTTCCCTAGACTTTAATTATTGAATACACTATAAGATACAATCAAAGAACATACCTTGTGATCGCTTTCCATAATCTTTGTTGTTCCTGCTTCGCTCCAGCGCTCTCGTACAGTTAAGATAAAAACCATACAAACCAACCAAAGTGAAGAAAATACAATCTATTCAACAATCAATTCTATGTATATGATCAAGGAGTTATACAATAAAGTAGATCTAACTTTATGGGAAAGGGACACATTACTGTATTATATTGATTGAAAGCAAAGATTACAACCTGAGCCTTGATGTTGCAAACCTCCTTTCGATGGCCCTTATCTATGACACACACACTTGCTCACTTGTATGAAGAAGATCAACCACTTTTGATGAACTTGCTGGAGTTCTCTAGCTGCTGTAGCATCAGTCCTTCACACAATCTTGCACTAATTCTCCAATAAAACGCTTGCTTGTTTGTTGCTAACCTTTTCCATGAGCATTCCCCTCAATATATAGGAGAGAATGATTTAGTTACTTGGATAGGAATGATCCCCAAATATCAGGAAAGCCAGTACTTAGATAACCATTCGAATGCCATCTCATCCTTCTAGAAGATTCCTTTCTAGAAGGTTCGAGAATTTATCTTTTTCCCTTCTTTAGAAGATGTTTGCACCCTAGTAGTTAGGCACAGTGCGAACCTCTCGCACCCTAGCTTAAGCCAGCCTGCGAGAATCATGCATTCTCGCAGGCAAATGTATTGACAGCTCGCGAACTTTCCTCAAAACTATGATTTCTGGAAAGAGATAAAAGTAACTTTTCTCAGGATAAAGTTCTAATGAAGAGCCTGAGTTCACCATCATCATTACATCATCATGACGACCAAAATTATGGATAATAGAATTAGAAAAATCTGTCAGGTCATTTGAATAAATGACAAAAAATTTATCTCCCTCACCAACAAAATCTATGTCCTTGGCTCTTTGAAACGTTGCACCTGCATTCATCAAACCAAATGACATGTTTTCATACATAAAATTTCTCCATGTAGTAAATGCAGTTTTTTCTTTATCATTTTCATCGACAACTATTTGATTATACCCTAAAAATCCATCAATAATAGAAATTATATTTTCCCCAACTACCTTTTTGATAATATGATCCATTTTCGGAAGAGGGTAATTATCTTTTAGTGAAGATCGATTTAGATTTCTGAAATCAACACATAGTCTTATCTCCCCATTTTTCTTTCTGACATGAAGTAAATTAGCTACCCATTTAGAGCATCTAAGAGGTATGATAATTTTTTCATCAAGAAGTTTTTTAACCTCCCTTTCTATTACAGGAAAGAGAATATGATTGATCTATCTAAGATTTTTCTTGAAAGGCTTGACGCCTGGTTTTAAAGGAATCTTGTGCTCTATAATAGAAGTATCATAAGTTTTTAAATCTTCATAGGACGATACAAAATCATCTTTATATTATTTCAACAATTCAACATATTCTTCTTCAGTTCAATGGGAAGGTATTTAGACAATTTGACAAGCTTTGGATCTTCACTAGAACCAACATTACAATATTTTACTTATTTTTGTTAAGGATGCAAAGTGGATTTCAAAGGGATATCATTTTAATCAAACTATATTTCTAAAGGAATGAGCCCTTTAGGAATATCATTATTTTTTAACAGAAGCATCTTATGATTTGCAATCTTGTCTTTGAACTTCTCTTGAGTTTCTCCTTCTTTCATAATCCAAGCTGGATCATTTTGATTTTATTGATCAATATGTGTTTCAGAAAATTCATACACCATATCCACAAATTGCTTTATCTGTTCATCATCTTCAAATATTTTCCAATAGTGAACATTGTTAGGAATTGAAGGTTTATGTCTCATCTCAATATGTGATGTAGATTATTTTCAGCACGAAATGAGAGTGGTGATATAATAAATAAATGTATAGAGATATATTGGATATCCAATAATATAACATAAATGTATTAGAGATGCAACCATAAACACAAAGATACAGTAATACACAATTTCTATTAATGAGTGAAAATGTACAAAGACTGTAAAAATACAGAGTGAAAGACTCGCTACAATGGTGGCATCTTATCTCTGAGAAGAGATGTGACAACTACTTGCATTTGATATGAGATTATATTTACAATGAGGCTCCAAAGGAATTTTTAATATAAGTAAAATCCAAAACCCTAACCTTGGAAGATGAAAAGCCAAAAGGTTTGCGGGCCTCGATGGGGGTAGTTGATACGTCAAATTCCCGAGGGCGTAACTTTTGCATACGATCTCCATTTGGGGTGCTTGATACACCATTGGAAAGGTCTAATCAAGAAGAATGATTTTCGACTAGCCTAGTTCAATGACTTTGGCAGCCATCTGGGCCCCAAATCCCCAAAAAACATCGTTTAGGGCCTCAAAATGGCCCGAGAAGTTTGGAACCCGAAAAACTGTTGAAAAAATGCCAAGATGGAAAACTATTTTTTCAAGCCCGTGGAATAGGTGGGTGGCCACCGATATCCACTTGTATGAACATAATACTTTAATTTTAGAACATTGGGTGGAATGAAATTACTTGCAGCTTTAGTCAATGAATTTGCTTGTTGATTATGCAATCTAGGAATAACATGAATGTTGAAAGATAGGAAACAATTTTCAATCAAATCCCATGCATAATTTTTGTAGGATCTCATTCTAGGGTGTTTATCTTGATATTCCTGTCTAATCTGTTTAACAATAAGCTCTACATCCCCATATACTATCAAATTCTTAATTTTGAGCTTTCTAGCAGCTTCTAATCCTAAAATCAAAGCTTCATATTCACATACATTGTTTGTGTAATCAATATAAAAATGCAATCTATAAGAAAATGGAATGTAGTACTCATCATTTGGTGCCACGGATAGTAATCTAGCTCCTCCTCCTTCCCAAGAAGAGGCACTATCAAATTGTTTTTTCCAAATTCGTTCCCTAATATTTACATTTTCTTTTGGAGTTTTTATTTTTTCATTTTCGTTCTCTGTACAAGCTTCAAAATCATCATCAATAGATAAAATACAATTTCCTAAATCCTGATTAGTGACACAGACTGAATAATTATTAGGGTTTTCTGGATCACTTACTATGTAGGCCAGTCTAGTCTCTCTATACAATCTTGTAAATTGTCCACCAAAAATAGGAATTGTGGCATATGTCATATCTAACTATACTGATCCTCCTAGATTTGCACCCCAAGATCTTGATAAAAGCATGCCATATTTTCCAGGTATATCAACTATTACCACATCCATAAGAATACTTTTGATTGGAATTTGGGCCAAATTTACAACTAAATCCTTTATCATACCCATCCACTTTAATTTCCTGGAAACAAGAGAGTATAAGTCTTGATAAGGTCTGGTAATTTCCAAGCCCAATTTATCCATTATTATTTTTGACATAAATTGTGTAAAGCACCTGAATCTAGCATACGATTGTGTAATAAATGATCTGCACATTAAGAGTGATATAGAATGGAGCCACACAATATTTGTTATTTTCAATATGAGCTCCAAACATGATTGTCGGATGCTCATCTTGCAGATTGATAACATCATCTTGACTTTATACATCCAAAAAAATTATTTCTTTTGAAATTTGTTTCTTATAAACCAGATTCTTAGCAAGTTCTATCAAAGGAAATGGAATTCTAATATTGTTCAATTCATTCTCTAGATTGAAAGTGCTAACTAATTTTTCTAATTCTTTAGTATGCACTTCTGCTTCTTTCTTCTCCAGTACCTTAGTTTGTGTAGCCTTTGTTTCAACCTGCTTTGCTTGAATTGTTAATGTTTCAGCTGATGGTTTTGAGACTAAAGCTTCATTTCCTTTATTCTGCACCAAAACCTTTTTCAGTGGATTTGAAGTAGTAGTCTTATCTCTTGACCTTAAATCGTATTTATTATGTAGCTTGGCCAATATTGAATCGGTAATATCTTTGTATTGTGAGGTAGACTCATCAAAGTTATTAATATTTTGCTCATAAATTAATAGTCTAGAACTTAAAGATTATTCGTAGTCTTGTTGAGTTAAATGAGGTTCTCTATCATCATCACTTAGATTGTTTATTTCCACATCTAATTCATCATACTCTTGAACTTCATCTCCCTGTATAAAATTATATGTTTTAAAAGGAGCCTGAATTTTTTTATCCTCATTCTTAATTTGCCTCTGTTGAATCTAGGGATTTGTATTGAGGTTTCTCCTGAACTGATTTTGATTTCTAGCATAGGGATGAGTTTGGATTTCTCCATTTCCATCGTGGATATTTTATTTGATAAATATTTAATGATTTTATCCATCTCCTCCATTTTCTCATCTTGTGTATTTCTCCCAGAACTGGAAGGTCCTCCTTATTCTTTAAATCTTCTAGGTTCCCTAATTCCAGATTCA
>SNQJ01S0186170.1:8380-18634 GCA_010110895.2 Picea sitchensis | reverse complement strand
AAGTATTGAATCATCCTCATACTAATGGAAAAAGAGGAAAATGGATAGAAAAAATTCAAGAGTATGACCTTCAAATAAAACCAACAAAGTTAATTAAAGGTAAATGTTTAATAAATATTTTATCTAAATCAAATTCCAAAGTCTTCGAGATAAATCAAGTTTTAGAAATAGAAGAACACCCTTCAGTAGAATTTGAGGAAACTAATTTGCGAAAACCCTCAATTAAGGTTTAGGATAATATTTCTTCATCTCCTTGGTACAAATATATTGTGTTTTATTTGCAAACTCTTGAATTCCCATATGATTTTAGTCAGGATAATTCTAGGTCAGTCAAAATTCAATCAATAAAGCATTTCATAATACATGAAAATATTTACTAGAAATACCCTTTAAGAATCTATTAAACTGTATTGTTGAAGAATATACTAAAGGAGTCATATATGAATTTCACAAAGGCATATGTTGAGGACACCATGCTTGGAGAACCACAACATACAAAATCTTGAGAGATGGATATTATTGGCCAAAGATATTTTCAGAATTAAATTCCAAGGTAAGATCCTATAAAGAATGTAAATTTTTTGTAGGTAAGAAAAAGATTCATTCATTACCTTTAATACTAATAAAGGTTGGATCTCCTTTTCAACAACAAGGCTTAGAATTCATAGGTGAGATTCATTGTTCTTATAGTGAAAGACATAAGTGTATCTTAACTGAAACATATTATTTTTTCAAATGGGTGGAAACAAGTCCTACCAAATTGTCTACTCATGCCCTTGTGATCAATTTCCTCGAAGAAAATATATTTTCTAGGTTTGGATGTGCCAGGAAAATTATAACTGATAATGCTTAGGATTTTAAGCCACTTGCAATGATAGATTTTTTTCAAAAATCTAATATTATTCTTGGAAATTATATTTCTTATTACCCACAAGGTAATGGATTATCAAAGTCATCCAACAATATTTTGATGAGATTCATAAAGAAAGTGTTAACTGATAACAAAAGGGCTTGGCATTCTCACTTAAAATTTTCAATATGGGCCAACAAAATCAACACTAAAATATCAACAAGGATCTCTCCATTCCAATTAATTTATGGAATTGATGTTGTATTCCATATTAATCTTTATTTTCCTATGATGAAATTACTATAGGACATTGAATAATAGAATAATGCAATTACCAGGAGAATGAACCAATTCATTGAAGTGAAACAATCTAGAGAGAAATTCAATGAAAAATTTAAAGAATATGAAGATAAAATGAAAGACATTTTTTATAGGAGAGAAAAATAAATAAATTTGACTCATGATGACCTAGTATTAAAATGGGATAGTAGGAGAGAAGATCCACGAAAGCATGAAATTTTTTATCATTTGTGGATTGGACCTTATAATATTGTTGCATTTGAAGGAAATAATTCATTCTCCCTTGAAAATCTAGAGGGCGATTTGTTGTAATTTCCTGTGAATGGGATCTTTTTGAAATATCTCATTCAATTTTAAAAGGTTTTATTTTCATTATGTAAAACTTCTAGACCCCAACCCGGTTTCAAGTCTCACTGAGACACATAGTTAAATTTCCAACCCACATTGCATATTTACTGCTGCAAATTAGTAAGAATGAAATTAAATTCTCATAACTAAAACACAAGAAGTATGTTACAACACTTTAACCATAAATAAATCACACACAAAAAATTCAACATAGAGATTTGGTCTACAAATTCAGACTCTAGAGAAACCCATAAAGGGGAAAACCAGTGAGAGAGGGGAGGCTTTTATTATTAAGAGAAATGAGAGATATTTACAACAATTATCTTTAGTAATTAATACACACACTTATCTCATTTTCCATGCATAAAATCAACATAGAAAATAGTGTCAAAACTGCTCGTCAATTTATGTGCCTAGAAATCTGTACAATACGGTCTCACTATTGTTGTTGTAATTTTCCTTGATTTTTTTACTCAGAAATATGTACAATACGGTCTGACTAATGCACTATACTTTGCCTCAATTTTTGTGCTAATAAAATTCCTTGAAATTCATTCCACAATCTTCTCATGCGGTCTCTCTCCCAACTCGACTCTCTCAAGCTATTTCTCTCTCAAACTCAAGGAATGAATGAATGAGGGAACCTTAGTTTCTAAGTATACTTGGTCGAGGAAATTGAAGAGTCATGTCTTTTCATTTTCCATCTAAAAATTCCATAAGTCACATTTAATTTTATCTCTCGTAAAATTAATTTCTAGAGACCTCTTTTAGACTATTTCTCACCCCTAGGTGCCTAGGTGATGATAAACACTTGTCCTTGGTATTTTTATTTAATTAATTTAACACTCCCTCTTACCAAGGAAAGTGTTCTTCATGACCCCAATATTATCTCTGAAAGGAACAAAATATCCTTTCCCCAAAGATTTTCTATGGATTTCTGCCATCTTCTCATCGGTGGAAACATATTGTATCTCAACTACACCTCCATGAACATGGTCCCGGATGAAGTGATAACTAATATCAATGTGTTTAGACCTATCATGGAAAACTAGATTCTCAAAGAGATTAGTGCAACTCTGATTGTCAAAGTAGATCATTGTGGGTCTCATCTCCACACCAAATAATCTAGCCAACAACTTGTGAACCCAAATGGCGTCACAACTATCTTGACTGGCTTCCATGTACTCAGCCTCAGCAGAACTCAAAGCCACTGAATGTTTCTTAAGACTACACAAAGATACCACTGCTGAGACCAATCCAAGGAAACAACCTAAGGTACTCTTCATGTCACTAACACATCTTGACCAATCTAAATCTAAATAGCCAATCGACCGAACTCCATCCCCTCTCTCATAGTTCAGGCCAAAATCCATCGTACCCTTAAGATACCCGAGCACATGCTTTTCTTCAATATAATGTACTCTCTGAGGATCCACCATAAACTAACTAAGAGAGTTAGAAACAAAACAAATATCTAGTCTTGTGTTGATCAGATACATTAGTGAATCAATCAATTGATGATACGACATGGGATCAACCAACTATGTCTCAGAAGAATGTAGATTCTTCTAGTTGGTTGTCATAGGTGTGGACATGGGTCTACAATCCCCCATCCAAAATATTCTAAGAATATCATCTACATATCTACCCTGTCCCAGAAAGATATGTCCATCCTCGTGCTAAACCTCCAACCCCGAGAAGTAGTGCTTCATCCAAATGTCTTTCATCTTGAAATCTGAAGAAAGGCTTTCCTTGCAACCAGTTATGAGTCTCTCAACACCTATAATAAAGAGATCATCCACATATAGTGCAAGAATTATAGAATCAAAACCAACCAAAATGAAGTACATTTTGGGATCCACCTCACTCTTCACGAAACCCATCTACTGCAAGTATGTGTCTATCCTAGAGTACCAAGCTATAGGATCTTGCTTCATCCCATACAAGGCCTTATTATGTATAAATACATGGTAATAAATCCCATGAACCTAAAATCCACATGGATGCTCAATATAAAACTCCTCCTCAATGAGACCATTCACAAATATAGTCTTCACATCTATCTAACGGAATTTCCAGCCCATCTCTACTGCAATGGAGATCACTACCCTGATCTAGGTGTATCTAGCTACTCGAGAAAATGTCTCATCATAATCAACTCCCTCTACTTGTGAGAAGCCCCAAGCCACAAATTGATCCTTTTACTTCTCAATGATGCCATCTGCATCATACTTGAGTTTGTACAACCACTTGGAAGTCACTAGTGACATTGCCTTAGGTCTAGAAGCCACCTCCCAAACATCATTATTGATGATGTAATTGTACTCTTCCATCATGGAATCTCTCCAAACCTATCGATCAATTTCCTCCTCAAAGGTGGAATGTTTAGAATCCCTGATGCTTCTCACCATCACAAGATAGATGAAAAACCTCTCTGGAGGTTTACTCTCCCTCACATCCTCCCTAAGATTCCCCACTGAACCATGTGCCTCCATCAAAGTGTATTGAAGACACTTGTTATTCCTCCTCTTTGAAGTAGTGTCCCATGGAGGGGACTCTCTCTGCTCAACCCCATCACCTAAAACAAGGATAATTTTAGGGGATAAATTTCGCTCATGGAATAATTTTCCATGGTTTTTCCTTATAAATTTGAATATATTTACAAAATATTCTCCAAACATTTATAGTTGTCATATGAAGGATTAGTAAGATTCGCCAAGGTTTCTACATTTTAAAATAAATTTCCATCCTTAAAATCATCCCCGACCTGAAGAATGTGAACCTAAAGTAGAATCTGGAGAACTTGATCCTGAAACCCGTGGACTATTAACCTATGATCCTAACATATGTGGCCTTGTAACCTGTGGTCTAGTCATCACCGAAACTGGTGGACCTAAACTTTGTGTCACTAAATTCTGTTGTGGACTCACCTAAATCTAAGGTGATGACAACTCACCCCTCTCAGTCCCTCATGAATTCTTAAAGGCTCCATCCTCCTCAAATCTCACATCTCTTATCAAAACTGTCTTCCTCAAGGAAGGCATGTATATGAAAATATACTTTGAAGTCTCCCTATACCTATTGGCAGCCAATTCATTTTTATTTTTTATGATCCTATAAGATGCCTACACCTATGTCTTGCGAACATCAATTTTTTGTCACAATTTTCAAATAAACGACATTTCCATTTCTTGCGACATTTACACACTTGTTTTCATTTTGTTTTCACGATTGTAAGCGTAAAAACTGAATCTTTCGAAGTCACATTTCGATCATTATCTGAACTGTCAATATCTCTTTTGTCATTATTCCTATTGCACTTACCTTTTATTGATCACTATACGAATGGCAAGATCCTTTGATCGGTTCTCATACTCCAATTGATTGTGTAACTTGGTTTTATTGAGTTTGTAAGGCATTTAGCCTTTGGATTTTCACTTTATATGACTTGCCTGATCATTGATTATATGAAAATAAATAGGGGTTATGATTAAATTTTTATATATATATGATATAATCCTTATGTTAATCTTTTCATAACTTTTGTCTTGTCGACTATATGAAAATCATTTTGGCACCTTGGTTAAACTTATGATTATATGAATTAATACATTAGTGCAGAGTTGATTTTGGCTTTGATTTATAAGTCGTGCACTTAAACACTATGGAATAATGTTTGCACATATTGGTATACACATTTGATTTCATTAGTTGGGCACATGACTCGATGGTTGAACCACCATTATGAATTGAACAACTATGTAAATCAGCGGTTGTATTTGGATAATCAATATTTTGCATGGCAAACTCCACCACCTTTGCATGCTTGCATTTATGCCTACCCCTTTTGCTCGTTCATTTCTGTTAGCTTGGGTAGCTCTACTTCTGTGTGTATTGGTGAATCCAAGCCCTTCCCTTACCATGTGTTCGGCTCCATGTCACCAGTCGTGCGAGTTGAGCCCAATGGCAATCAGGCCCTGTTAATGTTTGACAATGCTCGCCAAGATTTGGAAGACAGTGGATGGCTTACCTTCGTGAAGAAATTTGAGGGTTTTAACCTTTGTGTAGCATGAAATTTTGCCATGAATTTCAATGGCTATCAAGCCAAGGTGGGCGACATACAGTTAGAGATCGATGAACAGTTTATCAACTCAGCTACGGGGTTACCTACCTCGAGATAGCGTTGGTTTAAGAATTGTAAGGTCAAGGAAGTACCATGGACATTGTTTTTTCTATCGTGCAAGGTCACCTCTTCTGACGGAGGTATGCCTGTATCTATGCTCAAACCACAATGGCATGATTTATTAATGCTAGTCAAGCAGTTCATGACCTGTGAAGGTCGATACGGACTTTTGTTCCTTTACCACCTACGTCTGCTGATGATTTTTATAGGGTATCCTCTAAACATGCCTTTATACTTTCATCGGAGCCTGTATAAAATGTCGAAGAAGTTTAAGAGGCACAAGGCTGATAGCATCCTGTTCCACCATGGGCTTATTAAGCTGATTGTTGTTTATCATTTGAGCTTGCATGGTGATAGTTGGAAGGCTTTCATCGCCCGTAATGGATTTGAAGACACTAACTTTGTACAGGTTGATAAACCTGTGGTAATTGAAACCAAGGCCGAACCGACTATACCCTTACATCTCCTACTGCCTAAACCCTCGATCGACCCTGGCATTGACTTACCCGAAACTGTAACTAAGAGTGCAGAGGCCATTAAAAATCCTATGAGCAAAAAGCCCAAGGCAAACCTTACTACAAATGCCAAAGGGAAAAGGAATGCCTGGTTCATTTCGAGAATGGCTAGAAGCAAACCAAAACCCTCTATCGAGTCTAACCCTATCGTCCTAAGTGAGGACTCTGATTCTGATATTGAGCATTTTCTAGCCAGCGAGTACCCCTACTCGCAGGGTTTATGTCTCAAACCCCCTTATGATTTTGTATCAAACCTTCCCCCCTGCCTAAAGGACGACCCTAACTACCAAGGTATTAAATTTCCTCGTGAAACCCTTGGTCATTTTTCCAAACCCTCGAAACCCACACAGTCACCCTATGACCAATACAATTCATGGTTAGAACGATATTATATTGATGTTCCTATACTCCAATCAAAGATTCAATCACTAGAAGACCAGATTGCAGTGCTAACCAGTCAAAAATCCAAGCTCCAAGCAACAGATAAAAAGTAAAAGACAGCCGACTCCATCCTGTTCAAAAACATGGAATCAGCCACGGCTGTTGTAAATTCCAAACTGGCATAATCAAGCAGCATCATCTCTACACAGGTATGGTTTTGACATCATTTTGTTTTGTAAATAATCTAGGTTGATATAATGATTTGAATTTAGTTTTTAAATAGTTCTATTTACATCTTGAATGACTCTGTTATAATGCATGCATTCTATATATAGCTTTGCTTTGAATAAAAATAAATTTAGGTTCAATACACGATCTCATCATTCCCAGTATAGCAATTGATAGATTTTGATTGGATTTGAGTGGTCTGCGTTTAGATTTGATTGATTGGTTTGCCTTATTAAGTTGACAAAATTAATAATTTGTCTTCGAATGGATTGGTTTGTATCCGATTTGAAAAGGAAATTTTTCATACTCAGTTTAGAACACAATCATGTTAGGATTTGATTTTTTTATGATCCATATGCTATGGTTCGTAAACGATTTGATTGAGTTTGGTTGTTACGATATGTTATGTATTACAATTTTCAAAATTGAGATATTGCTCTATTCGATTTTAATTTGGAAAACGAACTACTCTGTTTTTATAAAAACAATATGTTCATTTAAGTCTGTTCAGGTGTGCCCGAATCATGGAATGGATTCGATTCATGACAACTATGCTAAACCCTAGCCAATTGATTCGTTTGATTGGAATGATTTCGTTTTGATCAAAGTCGATCAACCCTGTTTGCCCAATTGGCCATAACAAATTATGAATTCTATTGCCAATCAATCAAGCCTGTTATGATCTTATTTTTTGATTTTCGCATCGAGTTTGAATTGATCTATTCATGGCATGAACCATTTGTTGTGTCAACTCAGTCATAACGATTGGAATGATCTTGTCGAATTCATATTTCCTGTTGACAAGGCAGCGCAATAGTTGCTTGCCATTTGTTTTGATTACAATCATTTCAATTGATATCAAAACGATTTCACAACTGTTGGATTCGATTGGTTATGAAACGAATTGATTGACTATGTTATTTTTACCAAA
This sequence comes from Picea sitchensis, assembly GCA_010110895.2. NCBI lineage: Eukaryota > Viridiplantae > Streptophyta > Pinopsida > Pinales > Pinaceae > Picea > Picea sitchensis. The sequence continues at coordinate 10,898 of SNQJ01S0186170.1, read as the reverse complement.
TTCGGTTATGATTCATTTGAATGTAATCAATCTTGCTTACCCCAGTTTGCAAAAATGAATGATCGGATATCTCGTACGCACTCTGATACACCTTGTTACATTTTCGTGTGCTATGTCGTCACAGCCATAACGAATTGTAAATGATTCTGTTTCGATTTGATCATATCTCTTGTTGGTAAAGTGGCATAAAAAATGCATAAGATTTGTTTTTTTGGATTGATTACGTTGCATATCAAATAGTTTCTCAACTGTTTGATTATGATTCTTTTAGACCCGATTCTGTGGTGATTAAACGAACAGAGTTGAATGATCTTATGATTCTGTTTTGATTTCAAATGGTATATCAAGCTCCAATTGAATAAATCATTTTCAAATCACTATTGGATGATAATTGAATTTAATCTCCTTAAAATATTTTCAATTAATTTCAATGTTGATTCTGTATCTTTATTTAGACTAGCTACAGAATCAGAGGATTCTGTAGCTAGTCTACATAATTAAATTTTCTATCATTTATTAATAAAAGATCCTTCTACTTTGTTCATTTTTGGTCCTTTTCAGGTGAATTTAAATTGCATGGGATTTGATGGACAATTTAGAGGATATTTGGATGTTTTAGTTTTATTTTAGTTTCCCAGTTTAGACAACTTTGGGATATCTCCCAGATTTCATGTAAACAGTTTTATAACTTCCACAGGGAGGTTTTACCCTGTGGAAAAACTTATAAATACTTATTATTTTTTGTAATAAGGATCATCCTCGCTTGTGGGAGAACCAGGATTATGGATATCTAATAGAGACTGCGACATAAGTTGATGTTCTGCTACAGCTTTCGCTTTTCATTATATCAATCTTTTGTTTCATGTTTATGTTTATCAATTTGCATTTGGTTAATGACTACTTTAGCTATCTTAGTCTTTTGCAAATGATATGATTTAATTAATATAATCCATATCTGATTTCTTCAAGTATTTAAAAACATAGCAATTACTTGATTCAGTTTGTGAATGACATATTTCTCTTCTTCATCAATTGAATTATTAAGTATAAGTTTTTTCATAACAGGTTTACCTAATTGCAGAGATTTATAAATCATATAATTGTTATGATTTTTACGTCTTGTTTGTCCTGTAAACAAACTTAAAGAGCATCATAGCTATCATTTACATGAAGCTTATGGATTATTCGGTGCGAGTTTCCTTCCTCCGATCTGCTAGCACAGTCATCACACATAGGGAAAATCTGGAGCATTTATCCAGGTTAGTTTGCAATTATTTCCGTTGATTTGATTAGATATATTTATCGTTTAGATTAGTGTTTTAGTTTAATTAGCATTATGTTTTATTTCTTGTTCATAAAATTATAAAAATCAAAAAAAAAATCTCTCGTTGTCTTAGGGAAGAATATTAATGAGTTTTGCAGGTTTTAATTAAATCTGTAAATTGTCAATATTGTACATTTTGTGAATAAGTTATATTGCAGTTAGTAGTTAGATAGATAGTTAATTAGAGTTAGTATAGTAGTAATTAGTAGATTATATATATAGTTAGATTAGTTTAGTTTGTTTTAATAATTAATTTTAGTTTAGTTAGTTTAGTAGTTAGTTTTAATTAGATTAGTTTCTTTGTTAGTTAGTTAGTTTAGTTTGTTTTATTTAGTTTTAGTTAGATTAGTTAGTTTAGATTAGTTTTATTTTGTTTTCTTAGGACCTTATATCAGCTAACGGAGGTGCTAAACCCATCAGGATGGTTCATTCCAAATGGCTTGCATTATTAGAAAAGCCCAGACCGGTTCCACTCTCTCATTTGACGGACGGTCGATTTCGCCCATCAACAAATGGCACTAGAAGGAGGGAATGAACTTAATTAATGGCACGAGGGGGTCGCAAGAATCCTCCCACCCCTAATCACTCACCTACAATGACTAGAATCCATTCAAATGATAATATTCCCCTTCAAACAGCAACTACTTCAACCGACGATCCACAGATCACAGTTGAGCCAGCAACCCCTAATCCTACAGGTGGTGACATACAAAAGATTGTCCATCAATATCTTATTAAAACACATAGTGCCTTATCTCATCTTAGGCAACCAAACTATCCGTGGGTTCAACCTTTGGACTTCTCTGATATCAGAGAACAATTAGGTGACACCAACCTCGCTGTGAGTCCCACAGATCCAATCACAAATCCTACTTTAGGAGGATCTAGGATACCTCCTTCACCACCTCCATCATCTCCTTCCTCTTCTGGAGGAGATTCTTCTGATAAAGGTAATTCACCTTATTAGCCTTCCACACCCACTACCCCAATGGAAAATCAAAACAACCCTGCTAGACCCTAGCTTGATCAGGATGCTATAGCTGTACCTGGAGCTCAACACCCTTTACCTAAACACTCGAAGAAATGGCTTCCCAAGTTTGATCCCGACTCAAAACAGATAGCTGAAGATCATATTAAAAAATTTATGTTAGCCATTAGACTCCGCAATGTTGAACATGAAGACGTTGTCTGTAG
>SNQJ01S0186169.1:12682-31316 GCA_010110895.2 Picea sitchensis | reverse complement strand
GTGTACATGATGGCTGACCCAAAATAGCACACGTAGACCAACAAAAGAATGAAAAAAGGAAAGTTGCCAACGGAACAAAAATCTATGGGTGAGTTAACTGAAACTCCTGGCCATGCATGGTTGAGGGTTCGTCCAAATACCTAGCTCCTTCTAGCCTATAAAAGAAGGGGTAGGGGTACCATTTGGAAAGAGGAAGAATATAGCAAAGAAACTTTGCCCATTTACATATTCCATTGTCCCAACCATTTATCCTTTCCTAATGCCAAAGGAGAATTCAAGAAAGCAGTTGAAGGACAGAAGAAGAGGAGCCCAGGATCAGGTTCAAGGAGCGGTGGCCGGTCTCAGCTTTTGTAAGTTGACTCATTTTAAATAATAAAGAGAATGTTTTTCCTGTCCCAATTCATGAACTTTTTATGGTTTGATTAGTTTATGTTTGATTTCTAACCCGTGAGTATATAAGTAGTATGCATGCATAGTTGTTGCTCGTCTTGAATGCAGGTCAGCTTTGGATGGAGTATTGGGAACAAGTAATCAAGCACAATGGAGGATCGACATCAAACGTCGGTAACGAGGTAGGTTGATCCTTCCATGCATTTACTAAGAAAAGGGGATTTAAATCTAGGGATGAAGGTAGAAAGTAATTTCTATTTGGTCATATCTGCATGCAAAGTCTGAAATCTATTTGCTAGTTTGTAGGGTGTTTTTCCCCAACAACAGAATTGGTGACCATACTAGGGAGAATCTCTAGGGTTCCTGGAATTTTATTTAGTTTTGGGGTAGTTTAAACACTAGTTTTTCTTGCCTGTCTTTTCTTTTCGTTTCTGTAAAGTCTGAGCTAGTAGGGAGTCTGGTTTTCCATACCAGTTTTCCCTGACTTTTTCTTGACTGTATTTTTTGGGACCCACAGAGGTACACAAGGCCTACACCCATGTACCCACATTGTATCCTCTTACAACCCGCGTGTGAACGCTAGCTGTAGAGATAGAAGTAGCGTGTAGGAGTTCAGAGAACCTCAGAGGCAGTCCTCCTCTTCCCTGTCAGAATCACATATTCTCAGGGGGTTTTCTGGAATTCTGTCTGAGTCTTGTTTGCTAACAGTCCTATCTTAGATTATTTTTTCCTTATTATTTTTTCCTTGAATTATTTGTTTTTCTGTTAGAAAGAGTATCAAAGCTTTCAAGGGATCCTGGTTGTCAATACCAGAGGTATCTTCCTGGTTTGTTCTGTCTGTTTTCATTTTTTCTTAGAGTTTAGATATACACGTGGCCTGTACAAGGTCAGCCCGCGTGTACATGCCCTCTATCTCTATTCAGCGCGCGTTCGCACGCATGTTGTTTGAGTAACAGTCGCGTGCTTGTACAGGCTACTTTTTGTTAAGGGTGAGGCAGTCATCCTCTCCTTTGATAAGAAGTATTCCTCTCAGGTGTTTGAATCTATGTTTGAACAGTTAGTAGCTTAGGATTATTTTTACCCTTAGCTTGTTTTTTCTCATTTAAAACATTGTCAGAAAAATTAAAAAAAAAAAATTACAATTTTTAGACAAGTGTGAGAGTCATTGTTTTTACAATTGCTATTGTGTGATTTTTTAATCTGATTCTTTGTGATCTACTCTTGAAGCTAGAATTGTTTTTCTTGGTTTTTTGCTTGTCGATATTTTCCCTTTCTTGCTTTACTAACACTTGAATAAAAAAAAGACATAAAAAAAATAAAAAAATCTCTTTTCATTTTCTTCTTTGGTTGAAGAGTGTGTTTCTGAATCATTAGCTAGGGAAAAGTATTTTATTTCATAAGTTTTTACAGTTCACTTAGATCATAAGTAGCTCGTAGTCGAGTGAAATTCCTTTGAGTTTGTTTTCCAAAATCTTAGAAAAGTTAAAAAATCTTTATTTTGAAAAGTTGTTGAAATTTTGCATTCAGTAAAAGTTTTGTTTCCAGTTGTTTTATTCATTTTTTGCTTTCGGATTTTACACATCATCAGTTTCACCCTCATACCCCTTGATGTAAGACAAATCCATAAAAGTAACGCTAAATTTAAAATCTACTAGACTTTTATGTTTGTAGGGTTCACAAACTAGTTCAGGATTAGGGCCTTGGATTAGGTTGGAGAGGAAACTCTTCAAGGCCATTTAAAATCAAACATTGGACTCTGAGATAGGGAGTGTCTAAGTATAGTTTCGTGGAAGTTATCCAGGACCCCCCTCTAACACAGAGGATAAACACGAGGTCACGTGTGGAAAGGTAGTGGAGATAACCCCTCCAAAGCCAGACCAATCGTAGTGGAGAACACATATAGATGGCTTGTTTTTGGATTCTGTCGTTTGCATTTTACACGGGGCTTCGTGGGTCTCGAATCCATTTGAGGTCCTCAGTTGTCTTCCGGACCATTTTCTCTCGATACCCTTGATAGGTTTTGGGCTCGATGCCCTGCTCATTGTGGTCTACCCGACTTTCGACTGTACCCACCTGGTGACTGTCCGCATGCTGGCAACCTAGTTGCCAATCTTTGTTAGGGACATACACAGGTGACTACAGGGGTATATCGTGATACCTAGGATAGACATCAGGCCATGCTTTGCAGATTATACCCGGAGGGTGCTTCCATGTTCGAGTTTCACTTGCACCGGTAAGTTGCTCTAGTGTTGGTTGTTGTAATTGTTCTTCCAATTAATTTAGTGTTTGCTTGTCTTATCTTCTAGGGACTTTTTTATTAGTGTGTGTTACTTTTGAGTGTTTAGACAACCTTAGAGTGTCTTGGATCTTCTCACACAATGGAGGATCCCGAGCTTCACCGGTCACAAAGTCTTCTTGGCCTGTCGCCAGTTACACTGGAGCCACCCCCACCACCGTTAAGGCGGAAGCTAGACCAACAAGGGTCTTTTGAAGCGACCGGGTTACAAACCATTATGCCCGAACAACCCCTAGAGGAATCGACTGTTTTGGACCTTGAAGCAACCGCTCTTGGCTTAGTTGAAACCCCAACCACTGATCTCTCAGCACCTTTCATTGTACCAATTCAATTTTACGAGCACCAGACATGTCACACACAGCAATGGAAACAAATGTTGTTACTTCTTCTGGGAATTCTTCAATTCCTGCCACATTTGTCACCATAGGAGAGTCATCTCCTAACCTACCATCATAGGTCTAAGCCACCATGGTCTCGACCGCAACTACTTTGCACAGTGGTCCGAACCCATCTTTGGTGGCGGCCACAACCCCTCTCACACCTAGTGCGACACGCCCTCCATTCTCATACGGTATGCCTAGTTCGGGTACACATCCTATACTGTCTTACTCCACTTTACAGACTTTGGGTCTAGGAACAGAGAGCTCTAGCGCTCCTCTGCAAGGTCATATGGGGGGCACTCATGTCCCTTTTAACGCTTTTCCTTACACAGGAGGTCATATCCCTCCTTTGTCCCCTTCACTTAGTGGTTCACATCAGTAATTTGTTGGGCAACCTACACACAATAGTTTATTTGGAGCGGGGAGTCAAGGATCACCTTCGCATAGTATGCCGGTAGGTTCGACACCATTTTCTTGGAACGGAACGTTTGGTAACAACACCTTCTCATCAGCCGCTTTCCCGACTGGGGGAAACCCCATTTTTGGAAAATCTACTACTGGGCAGGGTACTATTCCTGCACAGGGGGCAAACTTACTAGGATCTTGGAATTCAGGGCAAGGATCCATTCCCTCTTCCGAAATGTCGATCTAGGGTAATTCTTTTGATAATCAATGGAACCCTGGACAAACTACTATTCCTATCCCTAAGAGACTGGCATGGGCTAATCCTTCCCAAAGTCCTTTGAACACAATGCATGCCCAACAATCTATGTCCTATTTGGGAAATGAGTCGATGATGTCTCCACATATGAAAAATCCTTACGCTGGCCAGGACCATGGTTTTTACTAGAATCCGGGCAGCAGCCAAACTTTTCTTGGCAACCTGGTGCCAATCAAACTCCAAGACCCTTTTTCCTAGGTTATCAGTAGCAACCCAAATTACCTTTCTTGGTGACTTTACACTTGCCAGATTTGAGGAGGTTGTTGAATGACCCCATTTGTCACGATCCGCGTTGGCCTCCTATGCTGATGAAGTTTCCTTCGGACATTCCAAAGTTCAAAGCCAAGCCTAATGAATATCCAGGAGATCATGTGACTACCTTTCATCTTTGGTGCTCATCTAACTCATTGAAAGATGACTCTGTACAGTTGCAGTTGTTTCAACGCACTCTCATTGGGAGTGCCACGAAATGGTACATTGAGCTTGATCGCTCAAGATACTCTTCTTTTGGCGAATTGGCAATGGCTTTCCTTAACCATTTCCAATTACCTGTGAGATACGATGCTGGCACAGAGATGCTCACTAATTTCGAACAGACAACAGTGAACCATATCTCTGATCACATCCAAGAATGGAGACGTCGGAAGAGTTTAATCAAAGTACCAGTCCCACCAACATTCCTGCTTGAGTGGTTCTTTAAGTATTTGGTCCCATAGTTATCCAAATACATCGTGACATCCAGAGTTTTCCCTAAAGAAGATGCCATCATGAGGGCTCAACATTTTGAGCTCATCTATTCTCAGTCCGATTTATTATACAACATCTTACTAGATGCGCCACATTCAATATTGGATAAAACTAGACAGAGAGATGGACCGCATGTCGATGGTATCATCGGTTTAGTACAAACTAATCCCACTGAGCAATTAAAAAAGTAGTTGCATCAGTTATCCATACAACACACAGCAGCCAGCCAAACTACTACTTTGGTTTCTCCCCCTACCCAAACGTCGGAAGTACACACAGTGCAATCGACTAACCCAAAGGCCACCCAGCAGCCTGAAGGGAAGAAAAAACAACGAAAGAAGGGTAAGGGGGATAAAAAACCCAATGATAATGTTGGTGGGGACAACACTGAAAAACGGAAGGCGAGGTATCCATGCAACTTATGCACGGAAGACCACCCGACCCATCTATGTCCTCGGCTTACAAAGGCCCAAAAAATTGTCACACAGCAACAACAGGTGGTGTTGACGAACCCATTTCAGCATGGGAAAAATATAACTCAAGCCTCTGCAAGTATGGAAGGGGGCAGCCAAGAAAACTTCCCACCTCTAAACAATCCCTCATCCACGAATGTATATATGGTTAGGGGTGATGCTTTCATATTGACTAGAGCGCACGATTATAGTAAACCAAGCACTTCTAAGAAGGGTAAAGAAGATGACCTCCCATCTCTTCCTCTACAGATTGAGAAGACATTGGGAGAAACAATGACACGCATTCCAAAAGGTACATTTAAAAAGGATTCTCATAACCCAAATGCAAGGGCCGCCTAGAACTACTATGTGGTGGAAGATTTATCACAAACCCCTTGTGCGATGTCTTCTTTGGAGGTCCTCCAAAGTTGCCCTTCTCAGAGAAAATCCTTGTTAACCGCATTGGGCTCTACTGAGACTTGTAATCCAGGTACCATCATGTTAGGTACAACCAACTTAAAACCTTGTATGCCTTACCACGTAGCATTTCAAATAGTAGTGGCTTACCCCACGAAAATTTTTACATGGAATATCTTCTGCACAGTGGTTGATGAGGGAACCTCGACATGCGTTATGTCATTGGCATGTTGGAAGGCCATTGGCCAACCCGTTTTGTCTCCATCACCTACTCTCCTCACTGCTTTCGACGGTCGTTCGTTCCGACCACATGGCATCATTCCTTCTTTCCCCATGCATTTAGGAGGGAAGACTGTGTGTGTCGAGGTAGAGGTAGTCGATGCTCCCCTTGACTATAACCTCTTGTTAGGATGGAGTTGGACTTATGCTATGCAAACTGTGGTTGCTACAGTTTTTTGGGTCTTTTTGTTTCCACACGAGGGTCGGATAGTGACCATCGATCAATTGTCTTTCTCTAGACCTGAACTAGCTTTGGGGGCATCCACGGTCTCGCTGATCGATAATCCTCAACAAGATGTTGTCAACGTAGGAGTTGGTTTGTGCCCATCTTTGATGGGTACTTTTGATTACCCACCTCCTCACAGTGATATCAAATTTATATCTAATCACCATAAGGTTGAGATTTTTCAAGTTTTGTCGTTTCGCATCACTTACTTCGAGGATCCATGGATTCTTCCTTCCCCATCAGCCATGATGGATGAGACAGGGCACCCAGGCATGTCCATACCCTTTTCTGTCGCTGAAGTAGCGTACTCTTTAGTTCAGTAAGCTTCAGCTAATACTGATCCAAATCATGCACAAGAGTTAGATCCACTTCTAGAGCCTATTTGGGCTCAGGCTTCTCTCGCTAACGTCGATCCGTTAGACTTAGTCTTGCCTTCTGAAGAAGCAGTAATCGAAGCAATGACTAGTCTGGACAAACCTTGGGAATATCTTCATCATAGATCATATTTTCTCCTAGAGTTAAGCCGAATCGAAGCAAGAGAATTCACCGTGAACATGACAGGAAATCAGCCGTGTCCTATTAATATCTTAGCTACACATGAAATTTATGCTGAGGGAAATATGGCAACTATCGCTGAAACTATACCAATCAACATCTCCGGAAACCCTGGCGTCATGGAGAATGTCTTTATCGGAGCGGATTTCTCCCCCAAAGATATTCAAATCTACATGGATCTTTTCAAGGAATTCCATGACGTTTTTGCCTGGTCTTATGAGGAAATGCCAGGTATTGATCCGAAAATAGTTGAACATGAAATAACAATGTATCCTGATGCCAAGCCTGTTCGACAGAAACTTTGTCCAGTTAATCCTAAGAAAGAAGCAACCATCAATATTGAGGTTGAGAAATTGCTAAAGGCAGGTTTTATCTATCCTATCCATTTGACTCAATGGGTGTCAAATCCTATGCCGGTCAATAAAAAACAAGGCACGATTCATGTATGTACCGATTTCCATGATTTGAACAAGGCATGTCCCAAAGATAATTTTCCAACATCGTTCATCAACTAGATCATTGATGAATGTGCTAGTTGCGAAGCCTTTTCTTTTATGGACAATTTTTCAGGATATAATCAAATCCAAATCAAACCCGAAGACCAACACAAAACGACATTCATTTGTCCGTGGGGTACATTCGCATATCGTAAGATGCCTTCTGGTCTTAAAAATGTTGGAGCCACCTTCCAGCGGGCCATGTCTTTTTATTTTCATGATCTCAAGCATATAGTTGAGGCCTATCTAGATGATTTAGCATCACGATCTCGCAAGAGAATGGATCATCCTACACACCTTAGACTAATTTTCGAATGATGTCGCTACTTTAAGATTCACTTGAATCCAAATAAGTGCAGCTTCTGCGTAACATCAGGATGTTTGTTAGGTTTCATCGTATCAACAACAGGGATCATGGTCGATCCTCTCAAGGTGGAGGCAATAATCCAGTTTCCCCCCCCACACACAATCCTACAACTTTAGAGTCTACAAGGCAAGGAGAACTTCTTACGATTCTTCATCGCCAACTATGCCGAAATCACCAAGGGATTTATGTGTTTACTGAAGAAATACATTCCCTTTTTCTGGGATGAAGCCGCTCAACGCTCTTTCGACACATTAAAACATGCCCTCACAACTGTGCCTCTGCTATGGCCACCTAACTATAACAAATATTTCTTATTATATCTACCTACCGCAAAATCCACCATTGACATGGTTTTAGTTCAGGAAGATGATTCATTCTCAGAATACATGATCTATTACCCGAGCTGAGGCCTTGTAGGATCAGAATTCAATTATTCTCATATCGAAAAACTTGAGTTGGCAGCTGTTCATGCTGTTCAACGGTTCTGTCATTATGTTCTATTTCGCAAGACCACCATCATTGTTGTTGTGAATCCATTCTAGTACATGTTGACATGACGGTTTATAGGCGAAAAGAACAGTGGATGGATATTCATCCTCCAGGAATTTGACTTAGACTTCATTTCAGCAAAGTCCAAAAAGTCATTGGTCTTTGCAGATCTTATTTCGGAACTTCTGGTTGAGTCAGGTGACGTTGTGCCTGAAGAATCGCCTATCCGGGGAGATATGTTTTTGATCACATCTTCAGATCCCTGGTACAGAGATATACTTATTTATCTCCTAACTTTGAAGTGCCCCACTTTTGCTTCTCATGATGAGCGTCGGCGTATATGCCATCAGGCCAAGAATTATCTCATACTCAATGATACATTGTATCAGAGAGGTGTAGACTACATCTTACGTCGATGTCTCACACATGAGGAGGCAGTCATCGTGCTCAAAGATTTCCATATCGGAGCTTGTGGCAGTCATTTGTCTGGGTTGGCAACAGCCCAAAAGATTCTATGAGTAGGTTACTTCTGGCCGACACTTATCAAATATTGTATAGAATCGGTCAAGAAGTGCCATCCATGCCAAGTCTTCTCTCAGAAGAAGAGGGCACATCCCGCTCCTATGTTTCCTGTCATCCCAGTTGGTCCCTTCACCAAGTGGGGGATTGATTACACTACTTGCAACCCCCCATTAGCAAGGGGGCACCTCTATATCATCGTAGTTGTAGACTACTTCACTAAGTGGGTCGAAGCTATGCCAACGTTTAAAGATGTTGGAGAGACTGTAGCTCTCTTTTTATTCAACCAGATCATAGTAAGGTTCGGCGTCCCGAGAGAGATTGTTACTGACCATGGCAGTGACTTTCAGAACCAAATGATGACTGAATTAACATCAAATCTTGGGTTACGACAAGAGCATTCATCACCCTACTACCCCCAAGCCAATGAGCAGGTGGAAGCTATAAACAAAACTCTTAAGACTATTCTACAATGAACTATCAACTCAACCAAGTCAAATTGGAATTTGATGTTATACTCGGCATTATGGGCTTACCAAACATCTGTTAAGACTGCAACTGGTTTTTCACCTTTTCAACTCATTTACGGGTTGGAGGCAATCTTGCCCATCGAATGTCAGATCCCATCTCTAAAATTGGCAGTACAATTATTGCCAGAAATGTCTCCACTTGAAGAACAGTTAGTACACCTTGAGTAGCTCAATGAGCAGCGTCGTGATGTGGCCCTAGCCAACGAGGCTCACAAACATAAGGTCAATTGTTAGTATGATAGGTCCGTTCGTCCTCAGATTTTCTCTGAAGGCGACCTTGTCCTGGTCTATGACCAAGATAAGGACCCCCTGGGGGCAGGAAAATTCAAGCCCATGTGGTTTGGACCCTTCATCATAAAAGAGGTATTAAAAAAGGGCGCTTATCGTTTGGTTGATTTTGAAGGGAATGCTTTGGCAGAGCCTAGAAATGGGCTCTACCTCAAGAATTGTTACTCATAGGCAGGTCACTGTGGGTAACCTTTTTGTAACATATGTATAGTCTTTGTACTATTACTTTTCAGTTTCTTTTAAGTATTATGGACGTGTCATTGATGATATCTTTCGTCAATATGGCAGATGTCAAGTGATTCCGAGGTGTTCGTTGGGTATGTAGATGGTGCTAGTTGGCACACTCGGAGGCTTACCTCCGCAGCTTGGGTAATATTTACACCTTAGGGCCAGTTGTTATCTTCCAGAGGTATATGTTTAGGTGACACCACAAATAATGTCGCCGATTATAGTGCATTTATTGAGTTGCTTTGTGACGCCTTGTCATTGGGTATCTCTCATCTCTGGGTCTATCTCAATGCTCAACTAGTTGTTTCGTAGCTAAACAGAGTATATCGGGTTCATGATCCAACTTTAAACTGACAATTCCTTAGGGTACATCTCTTAGAATGAAACTTTGATTATATTACATATTTTCATGTTCCTAGGAGATTAAACCAAATTACAGATACTCTAGCTAATCAAATTTTAGATTGGCATCTTTCACACATATGAAAGAACATTGACATAATCATGTAAATACATTTTTGTACATGTGATCCATAAGACACAAAAGATAAAAAAATATATATATAACATCATAAAACAACCAGAGTACATAGATGGACGCAAGCGCCTAAAAAATGGGACTAATAATGAGTCACAGGGCTTACACCCTCAAAAATATATACAAGTAAGTGCTCGTGGCACGTAAAAAGTCTAAATAGGTTCAGAACCTATGGGCCCTGTTATAATAGTCCACAACATGGGCTAAATGCCTAAACAATCAGACCCACATCCGAGGTGCCCCCACTACATGAGGTTGCATGGATGGCAGTAGGTCCTCTATCTTTGCCATCGGGACTGTGCGAGTGAGTGCAGTGAAGTTCCGGTCAACTCGTCTAAGGACCCTCTCAGCCTCCCCGGCTGGGAGGTTCCCTACTACTGCTACTCCCCCGATGGTGGAAGCTACGGCTTCTGGCCATGGACGACGCATGTTTCATGCATAATCGGCAGGTCGCATGGGTCCCACATCTGCATGCAACAAACATATACCCGTCAAATACTCTGGAATACAAAAAAATGATATATATAACAAAAATGACATAAACATTACATATGCAAACAAAAAAACTACAAAGGTGGAGACTTACCCATCTCCCCTTGCTCCTCACCAGGAGGCACAGGTATCTCAAGATCTCTAAAAAAATCTATCCCTGCATATGGGTAATCCTCAATCACAGGGATCTGTCATGATATCCAAGCAAAGAAGTCATCATTGAAGGACTCATTGGTACTTCCACCACCCTGTCATGGCAGTAATACTACCCATCTACATACTACAGGAAAAGAGGCCTGATGTCCTCGTACCACTTCCCAAGGACTAAAGATCGAAACTCTCTCAAAGAAAAATGAACACAAAATTGTCCCGAACCCGAAGTTCCTTTGTGTCCGTTGTCGGCAATTTGTCAATTTCCTCTTCATGCACTCGAGCAATGTTCTACTCTAGTCAAAAATTTGTGCATTCAAGCACTGGATAGCACAGTTCATCTGTGCGCAAGATGCCTGATGCAAGGCTGTTGAACCGGTAATCCACCCAATCAGTAATAATATCGCCTGCATCGATAGGTTAGTGATCTTACTGATGGGTACCTGGGAGCCCACACGGTCAGTCCCAGCCTCACAGTGCTCGGCTATCAGTTCCGATATCTTACTCGGTCCTACAGGAAACTTACTGAAGTTGACTGGTTCCTCTCTCCTTGAGAGGCCAGTCAAAAAATAGATATCCTCGGTGGTGGGCACCATTGATTGCCCCTCTAGCATGAAGGCCTCTGCATCAGGGTGCCAGTAGTCAATCAAGGCATTCAGTAGCCTTGGTTGTGCTCGCATAAATGGACACAGGAAGAACTTTAGTAAACCACATTGCATCAACACGACCATGACATTCAGATCTCCCACAACCAACTCACTGATTGATTCATGCTCCCTTTCCCTTCACTGGACATACATCCTGCCAACACAACAAAGTTCAGGAGGGGCACGTGTACCTAGGGCCAACCTTTTAAATTTCGGCGCCCACCCAAAAAATGAAAGCAAATGCAAAATTGAGGAATTGAATAGCTAGATAAGGGAGTTTTTACTTACTTGGTCCAAGCAGAAGTTCGTTTCATCCACTGTAGCTCCTGGAATCACTATTTTTAGAAAAGGGGGTCTTTTGGATCCAGAGTCAATTTCGAAATCAACAATGGTGATAATGAGCTGCCAGCTTCTATTTATAGACTTGTTGGCCTCTTTTTGTCACTTTTTTGGCCTCCCTTATCAGTTTCTTTATACCAAAAACCATTTTGAGTGATTCAGGAGTTATATGGGAGGGATTTGATCGGGTATTGGGACACTTTTTTTGAGTTTTGAGAAAAATTTGACGGTCCATGAAATTTTTTCCAAGAATCAACTTGAGCATATAGGTTAGGTTACTACCCCAACTTTTGCGTCTCGTTGTCTTTTTCCTCTTCTATAGGATCGATCCCATCAGGTTGTGACACAGAACCATCATATCTGCTTTAGAAGTTTCACAACTTAGCAGTAGATCTTACCAGAACATGGATGCCCTAGGTAGGTCCTGGTTGCATTATGGTGTCCATGCCATCTCTAAAAACATTGTAGGCTTGGGAGTCCTTGTAGTCTTTCCTGAATTTGAGTTTGAGCCTCATTTGCATGATTCTTCTTCGCTCTTGATCTCACCCTCAGGACTCCCAAAAAACTAACGGGTCTCCTTTTAAGCCCTTTTCAAACCCTCTAAACATGAAAATATTGCCGAGCGATCTTGTGGCCCTTCACGCTCATTAAATTGAAATTTGAAGTCACATTTGTCCAACAGTAGTTTACCCCTTTTTCGGTCCAGACGGTCAACTGTAAAAACAAAGGTATACTCTATAGAACTTTCATTTTTTAGAAGATTACTCTCAGGTATAATTTTATCCCTTTTTCGGGCCTGAGGGACTAAACTTACGAAAAAGAAACCCCCACGGAGTCCATAGTTAAGCTCTTTTCAGACTCCCTAAAATTGAAAAGATCGTCGAGTGACCTTATTCTTTCACACTCGTTAAATTGGTCCAGAAGAATATTCCTGACGGAGTCCATAGTTAATCTTTTTTCAGACTCCTTAAAAGTGAAAAAATGTCCGAGTGATCTTGTCCTTGTCACACTCATTAAAATGGTTTTGAATCGACGTCTAATCGGTGCTAGTTTACCCCTTTTTTGAACCGACTAGACTATCTTCCAAAAAGGTACCCCAGTGGAGTCTCCTTTTATGTTTTTTTAGACTCTCTAAATATGAAAAACCACCAATCTTACCTTCTCTGGGCTCATTAAACTTACATCGAAGTACGTTACCATTGTGTTTTTTATCAATTGCATTTGCATACCTTATCCACCATCCTTGTGACAGTTTGCTTCTACGTCTTAACACCTTTGGCCGCCGGAGGATTTTTCCCGAGTATCATTTTACTAGAACATCAGTCTTGTCCTTGTGCCTTGAGCTTGTATGTTTGCAATACTCATTCCTCCATTGTAACGTAATATTCATTTATCCTTTTTCCACAATTATCGAAAAGAACACAAAAATCAAATATACCCCAAAAAGAGGAAGGGAAAAGTATTTTCTTTATTGGCAGCATAATGAGTCACCCTTGGATAAAGCACATCTGTCTGTTTTTTCATCAAACTATGGGATGTAGTACAACCTTAAAAATATTTTCTCAATATATAGAGTTGTGTCCTCCACCGTTTGGTTATTCTTCCAAACATATGGAGAGTTTGCAATGCCTCCTACGTCATAGACTTATGATTAAAATTCATGCTGCCTGAGTCTCATCACTTGTCGTGCTATTGTCCAAGGGAAGTTTGTCACTAAGCCTAAGTTGGCCCCTCTGTAAAATGTCTCTTGTCTGCATACCCGGCCATCCTGAACATCCGATCAAGTCCTTGTTTGAAATCACTGAAGCCTTCAGTCCGATCATCAATATTATCAAGTCCATGACCGACGAGCCATCGAAGACCTCTGGGTAGTGTAGTAGTACACTCATATTACACTCCTACCCGGCGACCTCTGGGTAGTGTAGTAGTACACTCATATTACACTCCCACCGAAGTGCCTTTGAAGATTTTGAAGTTGTTGCTCGAGCTCTGAAGATCTCATCTCCAGCCATCAGGCCGAATTAGCTTCTGGAAGATGGATACTCTATATGTATATCTTTCCGATTTTGAGATGTATCTCTACTGTGTATTGTTAATGGATACTCTTTATAGCTATTTGACATGGATCTACAGTGTATTTGATTGGTATCCCTGGTTCTATTTTATCCCGAGCATAGGCATGCCCGTCTCAGTGATACATTTGTTATTTTGCTGACGACACCTCTCAATTCCTAATCCTTGGGCTCAATCGTTCGTCATATCAGTAAAGATTGGTAATGTATTTCGGCCATCAAATGCTCTTCTGACCTCACACATTAGGGGGCATCTGTTATAACCCTAAATTGCACCATACATTCTTACCTGGCATCAGGCCAACTCATATCCTTTCTTTGCCAAAAACACTACTGAACAACTCTTTGAAAATCCTCTTGTGTAAAGGCCCACACACCCTAACCCATTACTGCACACGTGTACACGCTGGATGACCCAAAACAGCCTGCCTGAACCGACAAAAGCATGAAAAAAGGAAATTTGCCAACGGAACAAAAAGCTATGGGTGAGTTAACTGAAACTCCTGGCCATGCATGGCCGAGGGTTCATCCAAATACCTAGCTCCTTCTAGCCTATAAAAGAAGGGGTAGGGGTACCATTTGGAAGGAGGAATAATATAACAAAGAAACTCTGCCCATTTACATATTCCATTGTCCCAATCCTTTAGCCTTTCCTAATGCCAAAGGAGAATTCAAGAAAAGCAGTTGAAGGACAGAAGAAGAGGAGCCTAGGATCAGGTTCAAGGAGCGGTGGTCGGTCTCAGCTTTTGTAAGTTGACTCATTTTAAATAATAAAGAGAATGTTTTTCCCATCCCAATTCATGAACTTTTTATGGTTTGATTAGTTTATGTTTGATTTCTAACTCGTGAGTATATAAGTAGTATGCATGCATAGTTGTTGCTCGTCTTGAATGCAGGTCAGATTTGGAAGGAGTATTGCGAACAAGTAATCAAGCATAACAGAGGATAAACATCAAACGCCAATAACGAGGTAGGTTGATCTTTCCATGCATTTACTAAGAAAAGGGGATTTAAATCTAGGGATGAAGGTAGAAAGTAATTTCTATTCGGTCATATCTACATGCAAAGTCTTAACTCTATTTGCTAGTCTGTAGGGTGTTTTTCCCCAACAATAGTAGGTCATGGGGCTCAACCCTGATAATTTATCCTCCTTTATGAACCTTCTTACCTTTCTTATTTTCCATGATAGATAATTTAAAACCCTTCTATTTCTGATAATAGTTGCTACCATATTATATGATGCAAACTAGTAAATTTAGGGTTTATGGTTTGATTTTGAATAGTTTAGGGTTTGTTGATAAAAGTATTCATGCAAAATAAACACGACATGAATGAAAAAGAATGCAACCAGGATATGAGATGAGAAAATGACAACCCTAAACTAGATGAGACTTCAATCAGGAAAAAATCGAGGCAACTGTGTAAAACAGAGACTTTGCAGTGCGATTTCTCAATTTGCAATGCACAAATGAAGTTTGTAGTGAATGAATTTAGTCTAGGATTTTTATCAGAAGAGTTTGCAAAGTGACAGGTCTGAAAGGAAAATGATTTTGAAAGAGTTGATATTTCAAACCTGAGTGAAAAGACAGTCGATGAGGGTTTTATCAAATGAGAAAACAAAGGTTTTGTAGCACATTCAATTTGCAACACATACAATAAATTCAGTCCATAGCACTAACAAGAATTTGCAGCAAATGGGATCATGACTATAAGAAACAGATGCAACCGATATTTTTGGTATGAAAACAAGAAAATTTTGTCTGCATGAAATCTTGAGATACAATGATCATATAAGTTGACCAAGTAAAAGAAGTTTGTAATGCAAATGATATGAAATAGTTTGCAACAAGCAGAAAAATTGCAGAAATTAGGGTCTAATTATAACCAACCTTCAGGAAGTGAAATTTAACATTTAAGCAGGGTACCTAGTATATATGAAGGTCATTCGTTGTCACATAAACCAAACTGACAGTTCCTGGAAGCCTTTGATCCGCCTTTAACTATTGCAAGAAATTCGTAGCACCACAATTTAAACCAGTTTGCAGCGTGCTTTATTCAAAGTTATAAACCTCCTTCTAAAATTGACTCGAAGAAAAAATTGATGAATATATGGTGTTGAAAACAATAAAATACCAATGCCACATTTCCAAAACATGATGGTATTTGATTAGTGCATGATGTACTTTTCTTGATTTGCTACGAACTTTCAGGAGAGTTTGCAGCAGGTTGACTTGACACATGACTTGACCCCCAAACGGTTAGATATGACATGGAAACCCTTTGTATACCTTGTTGAGACACAACACTTGATAATGATGACCTTTAAATCAAAAGGTATGACCAACACTTTCCCATTTTTTATAATGATGATAACCACTATCATGACACCAAGACTCTCACATGGACTATGATAATTTTTCTTGACTCATGAGACAATCAAAAAATGATTTATTGACATAATACATGACTCAAAAACCTTAAATTAATTGACCCTATGACTCAAACCTAAAAGCTTAAAAAATTTGACCCATGCTATGTGCTAACAGCTTCAATGTTGAAGTTAAGAAATTAAGGGAGGGTGTTTCTACTGGCACAAAAATTGGTGATGCACTAGAAAAATCCAAAATCTATGCTAGTTTCCCCTTATTATGAGCATAAAAAGCAGAGGGTCGTGTTCTTACTTTGAGGATCATTCCATAATAAATGTGTAGAAAGTACCGGGAATATTTCATAGTGGTGGATTCCCTAGTGATGCCTGCATGTCGGCTAGTGGAGATCATTTGTTGTAATAATATGATGATTAATGATGAAGTTTATTTCCTTAAACTTTGTCGACAATCCAGGTTGGTATCTTCATCATGAAGTGTACATAGGTTTGGGATATAAAAATATTTTCAATATGTGCATATATATTATCCCTTAGGTGTTGTTCCACTTCCCACGAGAATCCATAGCCCTAATGGAGTCACCACAATATCATAGACCTTGCTTCGTTTCCAATGAGCATCCATATCCCTGAGGCGATATCTACATGTCCCCTAGTTTGATCAATCTTTATTTCCTAGTCCTTCCTATTTTATTTAGTATATGCTCAGCATTTGGTGGATGGAGAAAGTGGTGGCCTTTCTTTCTTTTATGTTCATTTACTTTGGCCTGATAGAGGGTGACTACCATCTATTGGTATTCTCCTTGTATATTTGTTGCACCTAGATAAATATAGTTATCTCTTTTTATTTTCAACCTTTAGAAGTTGACATTTCACCCTTTAGGTGAGAAACTACTTAGTGTGTGGATGGTTCCCTTGTTATGTGGGATCTTCTCACTATCCAACATGAAAGAATAAAAATTGATTAACCACTTTTTAATTCATGTTCTGATTATTGTCACAATACTCCAAAATCATCCCAATTTATCCTCAATATGGCCCTCCAATTCAGCTCATGAGCCAGGAAATAAATGCAAATAGTTTCAGGCGTATTTCATGTGCATAGTGAGAAGGGGCCCCAAGTTTTTCTGAAAACTTGGTGGGGGGTGTTGAGAGGTCAATAGGTTTATACAAGTCTCTTTTTTCAACATGCACTACTATTACTAGTTGTTCATGGAAACTTGCTCTTATAGTTTTCTCATAAATGACACAAAGTACACTAAAAGGAATAAAAATTCCATACTATAAGAAATCTCATAAATAATATCTATCCAAGGTGCATAATCACCTTTGATGTATACAATAGATCATATCATGGGCAGAATAACCCTTTCACCGATAATAATAAGACAATGATGTCTCTAGTTCCCAGGATTTGTGCTTGCAATGGATCAAACTTTTGTTAATCAACCATCAAGATCGTGCTAGCACATACTCTGACAACTAGCTCAAATCACTATTCTACTATTAAAAAATATATACTATGTGATACATAGACCAAATTTGATAGTTGTTTGGTGTGGACCAACACTTCGATTCTTACTACAAATTTTAAAGATATATTGTCTTTTTCAACACTAGAAAGTAGATCGAGATTCTAGAAAGAAGAAATCACTCGACCATCCATAGGAATGTGGCCATCATGCTAGTAGAGGAAACAATTATTGCTTCACTCCTAGCTCATTCAACCATCTCATCCCCTTTATGCTTCTTCAACTCATCCATGGAGGGAATACCACATATCACCTTCGATCAAATAACCACATAAGGACTAATTATGTAACTACATAACAACAATTGAACACCAAAAGAACTACAATAAACTCCATATCCACTATATTAATGCAAAAAAAAATTAATGCATATACCTCCCTTGACCATGGTAGGAAAGGGAGTGGAACTAACTCTCTCCCTTGGCTCTACTGTGCACCCACAACTCTCTAGAGATGAGATGGATTTACAAATCAAGACATAATAAATGATATGATCAATAACCCCCCAAAACCCTATTATACACTATTATATGGAGGTGGGGTAATAAATGCTCCATAACTCCACTACCTCCATAATACATTAAAAACCTCATACATTGCTATTAAAACAACCCATAAACCCACTAATTCATAAATGACCATACAATGACCAATGCAACCATAGTTGTGTTCACACACAACTAGGACCCAATGATGAGCACCATTCAACTCATCCATGATGTCATCAATGACTAGGATGGGAAATTTGTCTTTTATTTTTAATTGATTAAGAGCACATAAATCAAGGCACATGCACTAGTTTCCTTCTTTCTTCAATGCCATGATGAGAAGGGGCAAGTAAGTTCTAGTGCTAAGACGTATCACATCAGCCTCTAATATTCCTTAAATGATCCTTTCAATTTCATTGTTTCAATGGGAAAAATTATTTTGATAATGATGCACATTGGGAAATTGACAACCATGAATTAGTGGGATTCCATGAGCACACATAGTTTTCTCCCTTCACAAATCATTTATTTTCCAACCCAATTAATTACCATCCTGAAGGTAAGTATTTGTGTGAATGGAAAACAAGACAATTTCACCATGGAACAGAG
>SNQJ01S0186169.1:0-12672 GCA_010110895.2 Picea sitchensis | reverse complement strand
GTATGGGTTTCCTCAAAAAATATTTGTCTCTGTGTTTCTCATATATGTGACTGATGCTGAATGTGCCTGTGTTTATTTCTCTGCATTATTGTGATCATCATTCAGTGTTTCTGCAAAGAGTTTTAAAATAAGAATAATTGTTTAAGCTCAGTAAAAACTGATTCACCCCCCCCTTCTCAGTTGTCCAATAGGCTGTCCCTGACGACTGTTTTTGAAAAAGGAAGGCTTGTCTCCCTTCTGCCTCTGTTCTTTCTTAAACCTCTTCTGGTCATCCCAAGCCTTCCGAAAGGTAGGCTTTTATCTTTGCTGTTCATATAAGCATTTCGCCCTTCTTATTGTTTCTTGCATTGTCTTAGGATCATCATATTGAATCTTGTCACCAATGGAAGGTCGCAGTCCACTCAAATACCTTTGAATTTTAACAGCTTCGTCCTTGATGAATGGAACATACTTCAGTAGTTCCAGAAATTTTCGTTCATACTAATCAATGGTCATACTGCCCAACTTGAGTTCGAAGAAGTCCTTCATCTTTCTGTCATAGTATCTTTTAGTCAGGTATTTCTTCTCGAAATACCTCTTAAACTCCTTCCATGTGACCTCTTTCTCTCTGATGTGCTGCACCTGCACAAACTGATCCCACCACATAGATGCTTTTCCTTTCAGTTGGTACATTGCAATTCTTCCTTCTGCATGGGCAGAATAATTCTACAGTTGGAAGTATTTCTTCATGCCAATCAACCAGGTCTCAGCATCTTCCTCCTTCTTATGTTCTCCATCGAATGTTGGAGGCTTAATCTTGTTCATCTCTCCTTTCAATTCCTCCTTTCCGAATTTTTGATGTTTTCTAGTAGGGGATGGGCTTGAACTACTGTGTGTCTTCCTGTCAGAATGTCTTTGGGAGAGACTAAGATGTCGGCTACCGCTCCTTGACCTTCTTCTTCTTTCATGGGTTTTGCGACTTTTCATCGTACTTGAGTCTCTTCCCTTCTCGAGTTTCTTCTCTATTCTTTCTAGGCTTTTTAAAAATTTTAAGTGTAGCTCACCCTGCCGATCCCTGACTTTCATAAGCTTTCGGCTATCATCTCGGCGAGCCTTGGCCTCTCTTTACAACCTTTCAATGATTTTCATTATGTGTCCTTCCTTATCCTTTTCTTTTCTGTGCCTGTTGGAGTTCGATCCTTCGAATCCTAGGTTAACATCCTTTCCTTCCTGTTCGTCTTCTATTTCAGGGGTAATCTGCACTCTTCCCCACTCCATACTCGGCGTTGGTTAACTGGAATCCTGACCTTCATTGAACTCTGCACACGCACTGTGCAATTCAATTCGAATTTTGTTAGTCCATTAAACCTTCACAAACAATCCACAATATTTATAAGCCAGTTCAAACAAAATAAAAGACATTTCGTTTTAAATAAGTTTCTCGAACTGGAAGTATTATGTATCTCTTCCATTTCTTTGCATTTTGCGGCAATTTCCCAACAGTTTTGGCACTCGTCAGTCTTCTTCAATATAATGCGTAGACGACTCAAATTTTTTCAAACCTTCGTTTCTTGATGATTCCTCATCTTTCGTGACAATCGATTTTAAGAAAGTGTTTCAATTTCATGAATTTTCTGAGCTCTGTTCAGCTTTGTATTTTTCGGGTGTTCAAAACTTTAGTTTTCGGTATTTCGGGACTTTCGGCCTTCGGTACCTAGGACTTTGAGTTTTCAGTACCTGGGAGTTCATTATACAGTGACTCCCCACCTCTTGTCATTTCAATTGTTGAATTCTGAAATTCCGATTTACTTTACCCTCCGGGACCACAGCACAGCGGTTTCCCTCTACCATAGTGGTACGTGGTGCTTTTTCGGAGGTTCCTCGTCACCTTCGGTGATGTCATTAGGGTCTCACCACTCTTGCCTTGTCTTCCCACTCGCTGGCACATGGTACTCTTCATGTGTCTATGTGGCACATCTCCCGATTGAAGCTTCGGGTGTCGGGGTTTCATGATCCCCGACGACATGAGTTCCTGTCCTCACGAACTCCTGATCCCCGATTTGTCGATGCGCCTTTTGCCTTAGCCCCCCCCCGGGCTATGCCGAGGTCCATGTGATCGCCTCTCATAAGACCACAGTCTTTTACCCTTATTGAGGTTTTCCCTATCGCGATTTCGACACTTGCGATGTCGGACAACTTTGCTTTACCGACTCCCAAACCCCGATATGTCGTTTCTCCGATACACTCACGCGATTGACTATTCAACGGTCAGATCTTTCTCACATTGAACGGTCATTACAGACCCTGAGATTTCCCTAAGGAATCTCGTCCGTTCATCGGGACTTAGTCACATGCTAATGTCTTGACAGTATGGTCGGGATTATCATGACGAAAGTTCGAGTTCTTGTCATCAGAACTTACGAATCCCCGATCCTCAAAACGGGTAGTCTCACAACATGTGGCCATCTCAAATCAGACGGTCCACAACTGTTCTAGGGTTTCCATCATGGAAAGTCCCGATCCCTTGTTACCAGGACTCCTGATATCGCGATTCCCAATTTTCTCGAAATGGAAAATCTCACGACACGTGTCCTCCGTCTTTCGGACGGTCTAGATCTATTTCGAGCTTTCGCCTTTAATCATTGAGGTTTGAACCTTCAGACACCTCCCGACAGATCCAACGGTGGTCGAGTTTTTTGGTCGAAATATGACGGCTCAGACAGTTTCTAACTAATTCAGGATTTCGCGTATCGCGATTTCCACACTCCTGTGCCATTTCCAAAGGAATTTTAATCCTTTACGCACATTTTTCCAGATCCGACGGTCACGAGGGCTCGCCTTCCCTCTCGATTGGATCCTAAGTTTCTAACACCATTGGTGTAGAGACCTGTCTCCCCATGTCCATAGACCACACTGGCTACGGTTTCACTGCACCGCTAAACCTCTTGAGCTCGTAAGCGCGGTCACACAACTACTTGACATTTTGGAACAATACAAGGTCCGAAATTGGCCATTCTAGGCCCAATTTCCTTCACATTCTTGGTCCAATGACCACTCCACTAGCCCATATAGGCTCAACGTCGAAACCTTGGCTCTGATACCAATTTGTAGCACACCCATTTCGAAACCCTGGGCTTATTTGCGCTCTGATACCAATTTGTAGTGTACCTTTTTGCTTACCCAGAGCTTATAACGCACTTTTACATCATTCGTACAGGCATTATATAATCACATGCATTTAAGTAAAGAAATACATTTAACTCATAGTAAAACGTATAATTTATGGCTACAATTAAACAATCCATAGCATTTAACAGTAATTCATATACATAGCAGAAATCATGATAATTTATGTAGCACAGTCATGCAAAATGTGATAAGAACATAGTTAGATACTTATCTTGTAACAGTGGTGAAATCCACCAACCAAGTGCAGGCCTTCCACGAACCTCCCAGCCTTATACCACACTACTCATCATCTCAACAGTGGGTCACCCCCGAGCTGGGACTGAGCTCCACCCCAAGGCAAGGAATCCTAGGCTAGGCTGAGGTTACAGGGAAAACAACACATAAATATCTAGAATGATTCTTCCCAAAGATGCCATCTTACGCCCACTACTACCAGACTCTCATTCCCCACATGCCTGTTCCACCCGGGTGTATACACCTTCACATGCATAGTCCATCGGTGCTAACCTCCCTCTCTGGGTCTCAGAAACAGGCCGGATTAGGAAGTCTCAGAGCCCATAGCTGGTGCTGGGCACTCTCTGGAACAAACCACTTCCCAACAAACTCTTTCACCTGGGAAGAGTTGCTCACAAGCCTGACAACCTGCCTCTTCCAACCAAAGTTGCCTCCCCTCACCAGAAGAGAGGTCATACACAAGCTCAGCACAAAGCTTACTCTGGCCAGTATGTCACGCGCAGTCCAGCACTGCACGACCGCAACAACCAATTGGGAAAGACAGACATGCGCTTCCCAAACAAGTTCAGCAATCATGAGATAGTCTCACGGTTTTGGTTTCGAAATTGTACGAGGGGTGCAAAGATCCCGCACGCAAGTTCCAACTGCTCAGACTGAAGATGTACCGGCTATCTCCCAAATCAACACAGGCTTTTTACCACCTTCATGGTTGTACCAGGGTATTCTTGTAGAGATCGCACGGGTTCATGCTCAGACGGTCGGGTAGAATGGAGACGCTCCCCTCACATGGTTCATCTCGGCTATTATATTTGCATGCACCAGGGTTGACACTTGTCACCCTGGGAACTGCATGCGTTCCCACAGCATGCATCCCTTTTGCACATTTTCCCCTTGCCAGGAACTTAGGATCAAAATAAAATACACATGTCTTTTGGGAATAATATTAAAATATTATTCCCAGGCTTAAGCCCCCTAGGCTCAACACTTAGCCCCTTTTTCCCACCTTCCAGGCCCTAATCCCTTGCCCATTCTGTGGACGCTCAGTCCCCCTTCACTCATTCAACGTGGTCGGTCTGCACCTGGTGATGTTTATATTTTATTAATCCTTATGCATACATACAAGTACAACAACAGGCTCCTGGCCTTCAACACTTAGGCTCCCTGGCCTAACAAACACATAAGCCTACCAACTTATACAAAACTTGGCTCACCAGCCTATAGAACATGTTTACAATTCATTTCATATATCGTGATTTGCAACGGGGCTCAGCCTTGGGGACACGACAACCTGGTTCCAACATCGGTCATGTGATAAATTAAAGAAGATAAAGGGGCTAGAAGTAAATAATCCCTCGGATGCTTGAATATAGTACCATGTAGAATAATAGGGGCGGAAGAAGAAAGCGCTCATAAAAAATGCTTGGAATGGATAATCTCATGGTTTCAATCTCGCGGTCACACAAATTTTGGTTGAAGGGAGCACCTATTGATTAAGACTCGAATTCACAAAAAATTGAGATCTGTAGACTAATGAACTGATACACAGTCATGATTAAAAAAGAGTTAAATCATGAGCATTATGAATAAAGAATAAAAAGGAAAAATGATATTATTTAAAGTTTAATATTATCATTTAAATGAAGAGGTGCAATGGTTCAAAATTCAAATAAAGGGACACGGTTCTTCAAAGATCACACCAGTTGGAAGACTATATAAACAAGAAATAATGGTGAGAAGAAAGTTTCTATATAGTCTAGATCAGAATATCAAAAGCAGAAGAAGAGTCCAAGAAGGAAAGATGAAGATACTTATACAGTGAGGGTGGAAGGGAGGAGCAATGAATGATTCATATTCTTTACTAAGTAAAGTGTGAAAACAAGGGAGTTGGTGCTTCCTAGGGTTGGTGCCCTAAAGATAAGGGAGTTGGTTCTTCCGAGGGTTGGTACCCTAAAAACAAGGGAGTTTGTGCTTCCTAGGGTTGGTGCCCTAAAGACAAGGGAGTTGGTGATTCCTAGGGTTTGTGCCCTAAAACAAGGGAGTTGGTGCTTCCTAGGGTTGGTTCCCTGAAGAAGAGTATTTGTGTCTCCTAGAGTCGGTGCTCTAAATAGGATTCGTGTCCTTCACAAACACAAGATTATTCTTTATAAACTTTGTAATGCTTGTTGAAGTATACTTATATAATTAATTGTTTAGATACAGTCCATTGTTGATCAATAGTGATGATAATTAGAGTAACAAATTAATTAATAATTGTTTAAAAAGGTAATATTGATTCACTCCCCCCTCTCATTATTTCCAACAATTGGTATCATAGCAAGTACCTTCAACACAATCTAATAACTGGAAGGTAGATCCTGAAAGAAATAGATCAACAAGAGGGAATGCCTTCCAATAAATCACCATTGTTTAATGAAGGTGGTTATGTTTTATAGAAAATAAGAATGAAAAGTTTCCTGTTGGCTCTTTGTTTTGATGTTTGGAAATATGTAGTAGATGGTTACACTGCACCAACTACTCCACCCATAGATACTGCAAGAAATAATATTTTCAATGAAAACTCAAGAGTAGTCAATGCCATTCTAGTAGGATTAACAAACCCTATATTTGTGAAGGTAATGCATTATAATTCAGCTAAAGAGATCCGGGACAAACTGGAGGTTACATATGAAGGAGATAACAAAGTCAAGGAATCCAAACGACAAATCTACAGAGCTCAGTTTGAAAATTTGAAGATGAAATAAGAAGAAAACATTGTTGAATATCTTCATAGGGTAGATGAGGTAGTTAACTCAATCAGAGCAGTAAGAGAAGAAATTTCAGACAAACCTATTTTATAAAGGATCTTAAGTTCATTTCCTATGAGGTATAATGCCAAGATTTACATAATTGAAGGTAGACCAAAACTTGACAAACTCATAGTAGATCAGCTCCATGGAATTCTTACAGCATATGAGATGAGAACATGGAACAAAAAATCATCAAAATACGAAACAACCTTTAAGGCATCTAAAGAAAAGAATAAACATGAAGATATGTCTAATTAAGATCAGTTAGACATATCATATGTAGAAGAGACTAACTTTATAAATAAATTCCAGAAAGGATTTGGAAAATATAAAGGAAAGTTACCCTTCATATGTTTCAACTATGGAAGAATCAGACACTTTTCTAACAAATGTCCCTATCCCAAGCAAGAGGATAATGATGATGAAGAAGCCCACAACCATAAAAACCAATACAAGAGGAAATTTTATAAGAAAAATAAAAACATCTACTCAAAAGAATACATTAGCTCTTCAGATATGAGTGAAGATGAAGATTTTGAGCTTTTATTTATGGGAATGAACACTCAAAATAATAATATAGATAATGAAGAAAACTCTGAAAGTGAATTTGAAGTAGATCTAGACGCAAAACTAATTAGTTCTTCGAAAGAAGTAAGAAAGTATAAAAAAAAGAACAAGCTACTTAGGGAACAACTTCAAGAATTTGAAGAATCATATCAATCAAGAAAAATAGATGCATCAAGAACCATCAAAGAATCAGAGCAGATCATGAGTGATTTGAAGTCCCAACTCCTGGAAGCTAAAAGAATTGAAGAAGTCATTTTAAAACAACTCAATGATAGAGAAAAAGTATGTGAGAAACTAGAAGCTAAGATTGATATGTTAAAAGGCGAACTTGAGAAAGAAAAGAAGGGATCAAACTTTGAAAATAGTTTAACGATATTGGATGAAATTATCAGTAGTCAGAGGTCACTAAACAACAAGACTTGTTTGGGATACACCCAAGACTCAACCTATACATCACAAGGATCTGTCAAAAGACCAATCAATTATGCAAATGCTCTTAAAATCCCCTTAAGAAGAGAATATAATAAGGCAATGATGATTCCATTGGAGATCGTCCCAAATAAACAAAAATCAACATCCCCTACTAAAGAAAAAGATGGCAAGAAGAATACAATCACCAAAATAAATCCCTCTAACATATATCAATATATGTTCCTTGGATATTGTTATTCCTGCAATAATTTTGGATACAAAGTAGTACATTGTAAATCCTATAGAAGGCACAATCCAAAAAATGTCCAAAGAATTCAAAAGTTCAATAAAGATAAAATAAACTATAATTCGTTCTCTCCATTACAAGATTACAATATGGAATGCTTCAAATGTAATAAATATGGACATGAAGCTAGTGAATGTAGATTTTCAAAGTATGTCAAAGAGATAAATATTTCCAACAATAAAAAAATATGGAAGAAAAAGAAAGTAGAGAAAACATAATGTAAAGTATCCCTGTATGCCGAAAACAAAGGATGCCAGTGGTATATAGACAATGGATGTTCTAAAAACATGACTTGAGATCAAAGAAAATTTCTCAAGTTAATGAAGAAAGAAAAAGGAAAAGTCGCCTTTGGACATAATGTGTCAGCTAAGATACTTGGAAAATGCATCGTTAGCCTAGGGAATAACAAGGACAAAGCAGAAAATGTAATTTTAGTAGAAAATATTAATCCTAATCTCCTAAGTGTAAGTCAAACATGTGATCAAGGTCACATACTTACCTTTGATTCTTAGAAATGTGAGATAAAAAGAGAAGATACAGGGAATCTAATGGCAGTTCCACCAAGAACATCCAACAATGTGTACGCCCTTGACATGGAAGGAGAAGAAAAATTTTGTTTAGGTCAAGAAGATGAAAGTTGGATATGGCATAGAAGGTTGGGACATATAAGATTTGAAAACTTAATCAAATCCAATAAGAAGGAGGTAGTAAGGGATCTGCCAAAGATTATAAAGCCTTCAAATCCTATTTGTAAACATTGCCAAATAGGGAAGTAGACAAAAGTTAGTTTCAAAACAAAAGAGAGTTCCACAAAAAAACATTAGAACTTATTCACACAGATCTATGTGGACCTACCAAAACTAAAAGTATTTATGGTGAACATTATTTTATGTTGATCATTGATAATTACACAAGAATGACCTGGGTATACTTTCTAAAAGAAAAAGAAGAAGCTTTTGAGAAGTTTAAAACATACAAAGTCCTTGTAGAGAATGAAACCGATCTCAAAATTAAATGTTTGAGATCAGACAATGGAGGAGAATTCACCTCTAAAGAGTTCATTCAATTCTATAAAAATCATGGCATCAAAAGACAATTTTCAGCTCCCAGGACTCTTCAACATAATGGAGTGGTGGAAAGAAAAAATAGAATAGTTCAAGAAGCTGCAAGAACCATGTTAAATGAAGCCAATATTAAAGACAAATTATGGAGATATGTAATCTACAAAACAATCCACATACTTAATCGAGCTCAATTGAGACCCAACCATGAAAACACTCCTTATGAACTATGGTTTGGCAAGCCAACAAATGTAAAACACTTTAGAATTTTTAGAAGTAAATGTTACATTAAGAATGACGAGGATAATCTAGGGAAATTTGAACCAAGATCATATGAAGGCATATTTATAGGATATTCACCTAACAAAAAGGCTTATAGATGTTGTAACCTAAGACTACATAAAATGGTGGAAAGTGTCAATGTAAAGATAGATGATCTAAAGTTGAGACAAGTCATACCCCAGAACATATCAACATATGATGATAAAATTGTTGGAAGATATTAGAATGAAGAATTTGATGAAGAACCTCAAGAAAATGAACCCCACACTTATGATGAAGATGATGAAGAAACACCCTTTCCAAAAGCCCCATAAAAAAGGGTTCAAAAGAATCATCCCGAAATTCATATTATTGGAGATAAAGATGCAGGAGTGGAAACAAGAAGGAAACTCACATTTGACTCAGAAAAAACAATGTTATCCTTGATAGAACCTAATTCATTTAAATAATCTAGAAAAATTAAAGATTGGATAAAAGCAATGGATGAATAACTAGACCTAATAGAGAAGAACCAAACTTGGGGACTAGTTCCAAGACCCAAGGACAAGAATGTTGTAGGAACCAAGTGGATCTTCAAGAACAAAATAAATGAAAATGGGGAAATTAGAAAGAACAAAGATATATTATCTTTAAAAGGATATTCCCAAGTGGAAGGTATTTATTTTGAAGAGACTTTTTCTCCAGTAGAAATACTTGAGGCCATCAGAATGTTCCTGGAATTTTCATGCTTTAGAAATTTCAAAATCTATCAGATGGATGTCAAGTCAAAATTCCTTAATGGAAAACTAGAAGAAGAAGTCTATGTTGAGGAACCAGAAGGATTCATGTTAACAAAAAATCTGGACTATGTGTACAAGCTAAAAAAATCCTTGTATGGTCTTAAACAAGTCCCCAGAGCATGTTTCTCAAGGCTTGACCAGTACCTGCAAAAAAAGGATATAAGAGAGGGACTACTAACAATAACTTATACATCAAAATTAAGGATCGAAACATGATTATTGTGGTGGTATATGTAGATGGCATCATATTTGGAAGCAATCTTACTATAATAAGGAGAAATTTTGCAACCAAAATGCAAGAAGAATTTGAAATGTCTATTCTAGGAGAACTGTCCTTGTTCTTAGGTTTACAAGTAATTGAAACAAAAAAAATGAATATTTGTTTCCTAAGCCAAATATATCAAGGAAATGCTAAATAAATTCCAAATGGAAGACAATAAACCTATGAGTACTCCCATGGTCACTGGATGTAAACTAAGCCCATAATATGACTCACCAAAAGTGGACCAAACAATGTATATATCAATGGTTGGAAGTCTTCTCTATTCAACAACAAGAAGACCTGGAATCATGTAGGATGTAGGACTCGTGGGGAGATTTCAATCCACACCTAAATAAACTCACTTAAAAGTAGTAAGGAGAATATTCAAATATCTTAAAGACACCTCAGAACTTGGATTATGGTAAACTCGAACGCTGACCACTCTGGAGAAAAGGAGTCTGAAACATGTAAGTTTACCTGAAGGACAAAGTCCCGAAGTCTCGAAGTTGCAAATTCTCGTCGACCGTCAGATTATAGGAAGAGAAGGGAAATCCTTTCAACCGTTGATATGGAATGAATATTGAAACCGTTAGAAAGCTCTAAAAGGAATAAGGTGGTAAAATTCAGCATTGACCTACTCCGGTGATAAGAAGCTCAGATAAACCAAGAAATATAGAACTCGAGAGCCCTGGAGTTAACATAAGTCATCGATCAAGACAAGAAAATATCTACGGTGATAGATCTATTCAGCAGTTCAACAATGATCGAAGGACGGTATAACATTTCCAAAAATCTCGAAGCCACGAAGTGTAAAGCCATGATCCAGGAGGGAGACATGTGGAAAAAGACAAATATGATACATGGCCTAATCGGCTGGTGAAAAGTGTCAAGGTATAGTTGGCACATTAGGTATACTAAAGTCATGAATCAAGGTGACACATGGCATCCACTCATCCAATGCAATGTCAACAATGACATCAACAAGCCACGTCATTATGGGACTACATCCTCCAGGGATATCCATCTTCTCCTACCAACTAAAATATATGAAGTGCTGAAGGCCGAAGTCATAAATTAATGTTTGGTCGTTGATCTAAGATCCTATAGAATATTTCTTGACCATACAATCAAGTATAGTGGAAGGATAGAGTAAGCGTGAATCACGAAGTGACGCTAATAATTGATCTACTTTGGGAGTGTTCTCAACCATTGATCAAGCATAGTGGAAGGATAGCCTAAGCGAAGGTGTTAACCAACAACAAGAGGTAACCTCCATTCTATGACTTATTCGGTAGGTAAAACTCCAGAGGATTTCTCTACTCCAGAGTCCTGGAGCCACGAATAGCCAAAGTCCCAGATTGAATGAGAACTGTTCATCTCAACTCTTGATTAAGTCATGACTATCGATTTGTTTGAAGCCTCTGGATAATCCAAGATCATCCATCTAATGAAAGATTAAATATTGAACGTTTGATATACTAGTGATTATAATATACACACTTCAATGAAATGTACTCAGGGAGGATTGAATGACTGCAAAGGCCGTAAGTCCTGAAGGACAAAGTATCAAAGAACCTGGTTCCAACACCGGTCACGTGATAAGGTTAAGAATATAAAGGGGCTAGAAGTAAATAATCCCTCAGATGCTTGAATATGGTCCCACATAGAAGAATAGGAGTGAAGGAAGAAAGCGATAATAAAACAATGATTGGAATGGATAAGCTCGTAGTTTCGAGTTCATGGTCACACGAGTTTTGGTTGAAGGGAGTGCCTATTGATTAAGACTAGAATTTAAAACAATTTGAGATCTGTAGACTAATGAACCGATACACAATCATTATTAAAGAAGAGTTAAATCATGAGATGATACGGATTTTATGAACAAAACAAAATAAATACAAATTATTAAAAAAACTTTAACACAGAATAACAGAGATACAGTAAAACTGGTTCTATTCAATAAGGAAATAAGTTGAAACTGTAAAATGCAGTGGAAAACAGGCTTGCTGGAATGGTGGCGGATTATCTTTGAGAAGAGATGTAATGACTATGCTCATTCACAATAATATGATTACAATGAGGCTCTAAAGGAAATTTTACAATAAACATGAATGTCAAAACCCTAGACATCCAAAAACCTAACCCTAGGAGATGAAGCACCAAAATTCATGTGGGCCCCGTTGGGGTAAGCTAGTACATCAACTTCCTGGGGTTGTAACTTTTCATACGATCTCCATTTTAGGTGCACGATAGACCGTTGGAAAGGTCTATCCGAGGAATACACATGTTGTCGTCACACTCTAACTATTACTACAATTTGATTGTGGTGATCCTTGAAAAACGTTGTTTAGTGCCTCAAAACGACCCCGGAAGTCAGGGACCCAAAAACTAGGAAAAAAATGCCAAACTAGAAAACTGCCAAAATGAACCAGTTGGAATAGGTGGGAGGCCACCCACATTGATATGGATCATGATAATTATGAATAAAGAATAAAAAGGAAAAATGATATTATTTAAATTTTAATATTATCATTTAAATGAAGAGGTGCAATGGTTCAAAGTTCAAATAAAGGGACACAGTGCTTCAAAGCTCACACTAGTTGGAAGACTATATAAACAAGAAAGAATGGTGAGAAGAAAGTGTCTCCACAGTCCAAATCAGAAGATTAAAAGTAGAAGAAGATTCCAAGAAGGAAAGATGAAGATACTTATGCAGTGAGGGTGGAAGGGAGGAACAAGGAAGGATTCATATCATTTACTAAGTAAAGTGTGAAGACAAGGGAGTGGGTGCTTCCTAGGGTTGGTGCCCTAAAGA
>SNQJ01S0186168.1:0-18634 GCA_010110895.2 Picea sitchensis | reverse complement strand
AACTTCAACTGCGTCTTTTCTCTCTTCTGAGAAAGTCAATAGGTGCGCTGAGTTAGGGTGCATCTGGATATATTCTCCTTGAGCAAGATGCTCCATCACAAGGTGTCGGATCTGAGAATTAGGGTTTCTGCAACTGCTACTGCTAGTAACCCTAGCTACAATTCTTTGGAAGCTGCTCCTGCTAGTAACCCTAGCGGCAGTTCCTCAATGAGCTCAATACCTAGCGGTTATGTTTCCTTCCAGCGTTTTAGGCTGACTGAAGGGTGTGTGGGCCCATAACCTGTTAGAATATAGAGGATTGTGCTCGTTTAACCATTGACGATACCCTCGTCACCCAACCACAGGCCTTAAGCCACCCTCCGAGCACCTTGACCTTGACCGAGAAGAGAATTTTGGCTACAATCTATAGCCAAGAGAGGCTAAATGCAACAAGCAAAAGAATAGAAACTAAACTGAACAGATGATCCCACCCAGAAGCTAGCGCACCACT
The DNA here is from genome assembly GCA_010110895.2 of Picea sitchensis. NCBI lineage: Eukaryota > Viridiplantae > Streptophyta > Pinopsida > Pinales > Pinaceae > Picea > Picea sitchensis. The sequence goes on along the minus strand of SNQJ01S0186168.1, from coordinate 18,144 downwards.
CTACCAGCTTTCCCAGAAAACCTGCGCACCAAACTGTTGCTGCCTGCAACTGCCTGCGCAGATATTGCTCTCATTGCAACTGCCTGCGCAGATATTGCTCTCACTGCAACTGCTGAGATGACAAATAATGAAATTGGTGCCCTGTATTTATAGTGGACTGGCCAATCGACCGACCTGGCCAGTCTAACTGGGCTGACTTCTCCTTCTGGGCATCAATAAATTCAATATAAATATATTTGTTCAGCCGACAACCTGTCTAGGGTTTCCTTCAATTATTTGCTTCCTTTTGGAGGATTCTAATCTCGTCATAGGTCATAATAGAGGTTCATACCTCCCGAAGCTACCATAATATTAACAAATAGAACCTCAGAAGGCAACCTTTAAACAATGGTAAATTAGACCTGTGTTGACTACCTAAAGAGCCTTGGAATTCTTCATGGTATCATAGCCTAAGGGCATAAGAGAGCTGGTATAAAATGAAAATAGTGGACAAAATTTTAACTCACCTTGACAACATATTTATTTGGTCATTTTACATCAGTGGGTAGCCATGTCAGTTGGAGGGTTGAGGGTGCAAAATATGCTAGTTGGAGTTGGTAATTGGTCTCCCTGGAAGGCTAGGATAGTTTTGATTTTGGAGGAGGGTGAGCTATGGGACATTGTGGAAACTCATGTGGTTCCTCTTACAGAGGTAGTGCTCTTGGCATAGTTTAGGAAGAGAAACATCAAGGACAAGAGGACTATCCTGGATGGAGTCAAAGACCATATAATTCCTCGTGTGTCTGGTAAGGACTTTACATTTCAGATGTGGCAGTCCTTGTGTATCCTTTACCAGAGCCCAAACCAAAACCAGAAGATGGTGCTCCAGGAGAAATTGAGGGGCACTAAGATGACTAATACTGGTATGGTCACCTCATTCCTCACAAGGTTTTCACAGATACATGATGAATTAGTAGTTATGGGGGAGGTAGTGGATCCAGTAAAGTTGGTGAGGACAACCTTAAATGGCTTCTCCAAACCACATGAGTCCTTTGTATGAGGCACTATAGACAAAGAGCACATTCTTAGTTGGGAGAGGTTATGGGATGACTTTGTACAGAAGGAGCTCAAGATTGGCTCAGGATCTACTAGTCAACAATGTGGTGGGGATGATGGTGAGGATCTTGCTCTTTCTATAAAGGGAAAGAAGAAGACCAAGAAGGGTCTCAAGGGTGGGGGCAAGTAGCAACAGAAGGGAGGTGAGCAACAAAGGTATATGAGCAAAGTTAAATGCTTTGATTGTAACGATATGGGGCACTATGCTAGACAGTGTCCCAATAGGAAGAAGAAGAAGAAGGGTGGTACAACAACATTAGTTGAGGAGGATGAGTTCGCATCTTAGTTTGAGAGGGAGATTTCCTTAATTGTTAGTATGTCTATAGTTGATACCCCATCTAGTGTATGGTACATAGACAGTGGAGAATCCAATCATATGTCTAGTGTTAGAGAGCACTTTAATGATCTTATAGAGTCAGGAGTCAATGTGGAGATAGTGCTTGGGAATAACACCATAGTCAGGGTGGTTGGGTGTGGCACAATTTCCTTTCAGAGGGAGTTGAGACCACCCATGGTGTTCAGGGATGTCTTGTATGTCCCTGGCTGAAGAAGAACCTGATATCAGTTTCTGCCATTTAGCATATGGGATTTGAGGTGTCTTTATGAGGTTATCAAGTCCTCATTCACCGTAAGGGGTCCAATATCACATCATCCAGAGTGATTGGGACTCGTGATGGGAAATTGTACAGACTCAAATATTAGCCATTACATGATTTGGCTAGTAGCAACAATAATAGTCAATTGTGTGAGTTGTGGCATAGGATCATGGCTCACTTGCATCATGGATCTCTAAGGGTGTCGAGGGAGATCGTGACAGGATTTCCATAGTTCGACACTGAGCATTAGGAGGTTTGCAGGGGGTGTTCTCTTGGGAAGTACATCAAGAATGAATTTTCGAGCAATGATTGTAGATCAGTTGGGATACTTGATTTGGTACATTATGATGTGTGTGGGCCCATGTCATTGGTTTCCTTGGGTGGATGTGAGTATTATCTGACGTTCATTGATTACCACTCCAGGAAGACCTGAATCTATTTTCTGAAGACCAATAATGAGGTCTTAAAGAGGTTCCAAGAGTTTAAGGCTCTTATGGAGAACCAGACAGAGAGAAAGATCAAGGTATTGAGGTTGGACAATGGGGGTGAGTATACCTCCATTGAGTTTGGAGACTTCTACACCCAGGAGGGTATCAGGAGACAGTTGATTGTTCCTTACAACCCCTGATAGAATAGGGTTGTTGAGAGGGAGAATAGGGCTATTGTTGGTGCAGCGAGATCTATGCTGCATGATGAAGGGTTGCCATTTTTCTTATGGGTCGAGGCTTGCAGTATTGCAATGTATCTGCAGAACATGAGTCCACGTAGAGCTCTAGGGAGAGAGACTCCTAAGGAGTCCTTCACTGGGAGGAGGCCATATGTTGGACACCTTCACATATTTGGGTGTCTGACTTTCTCTCATGTCCCTTATGAGAAGAGGACAAAGTTGGATCCCACAGTGGACAAGGGGATCTTAGTTGGATACAACAGAGTCACTAAGGAATTTCATATCTACATAACAACAATGAGGAGAGTTGTTGTGAGGAGAGATGTTAGATTCAAGGAGGATGGAGCCTTCCAGAGATCTTGTGAGTTGATAGACAAAGTTGAGGAGGTCCCACAGATGCAGGATGATACATCATAGGGGACATAACATTAGGTGTCTAGTACACCGAGTTCAAGGGTGACTGGTCCACCCAATACAACTACGAGATCACATGTGTTTGGTACATAGACCACAAGTGCACGTGCTTCAGGATCTCAAACTTCTATAGTGAAATCTATGGACGAGATTGAGGGGCATGAGGGTATTGATCCACATGAGGTTACTTCAGGGAAGAATAAACCAAGATGGTTTCAAAATACCTTAAAGGAGGCCAGGGAGTATGTTGGTGAGCCCCAGAAGTTGATGAGAGAGAGCATAGCACCAGAGAGGTTTGGTTCCTACTTGGTCATGGTGACTAGCATCACAGATTCTGAGCCCGCTACTTTTGAGCAGGAAACAGACCAAAATGTTTGGAGAGATGCCATGCAGGAGGAGTATGATTCCATTATGTGGAATGATGTGTGGGAGGTGGTGCCTAGACTAGAGGGAAAGTCAGTGGTGACTTCCAGGTAGTTGTCCAAGATTAAGTATGCTACATATGGAAACATTGAGAAACACAAGGCTCGATTTGTGGCAAGAGGATTCTCTCAGGTTGAGGGGATTGACTATGATGAGACATTTGCACTAGTTGCGAGATATACTTACATCAGAAGTATTATGACCATTGCAACAGAGATGGGTTGTAAGATCTATCAAATGGATGTGCAAACAACATTTCTAAATGGCCTTATAGAGGAGAAGGTATACATTGAGAAGCCACAGGGGTTCAAGGTGTTTGGGAGAGAGTCCCATATGTGTTTTTTGAAAAAGGAATTGCATGGTCTGAAGCAAGCTCCATGAGCTTCGTATTCCAGTATTGACTCTTACATGTTGCATATAGGATCTGAATCTATATTACATTGTTTGTGGAGAGGATACTCTCATTCTTATCCTATATGTTGATGACTTATTTATCACTAGAGGGTAGGAGATCATAGTTGATTGCAAGAGGGGTATTGCTTCAGAATTTGAGATGAAGGAGATAGGACTGATGCATTATTTTTTGGGAATGGAGGTTTGGCAGGAGGATGGGCACGTCTTTCTGGGACAGAGGAAGTATGCAGCGGTTGTTCTGAGCAGATTTCAGATGGAGGATTGTAGACCCATGTCGACACCTATGGTCACCAACTGGAGGAAGCTTAGTGCTTATGAGTTCGAGTTGGTGGATGCCACAAGATATCGTTAATTGATTGGTTCATTTATGTATCTGGTCAACACTAGACCAAATATTTGTTTTGTTGTGAACACTCTCAGTTAGTATATGGTGGAGCCTAGGAGAGTGCACTGGATACATAACAAGGTTCGTGGAGTATGGTTTGGACTACATCAAAGGTGATGGGGTCATGTTGATTACTTATACAAACTCAGACCGGGCAAGATGTGAAGTTGATAAGAAGAGCACTTCAGGGTGTTGTTTTGGGTTGGGATCAACAGTTGTTTCCTGGTTCAGCCAGAAACAGAAATCACTAGCACTGAGTTCTGCTGAGACAGAGTATATGGCAGCTAGTCAGGCCAGTTTTGAGGCTATTTAGCTTTGCAATTTATTGGTTGGTCTATTTGGTCATGAGTTGAGGCCTACAATTATTCACTATGATAATCAGAGTTGCATCAAGCTCTCTGAGAATCCATTCTTTCATGACAAGTCAAAGCACATAGAGATCAGATACCACCTAATCCATGATTAGGTTCAAAGAGGAGTAGTTTAGCTTGAGTACATATCTATTGATGAGCAGATTGTAGACATTCTCACAAAGTATTTTCCAAGGGGAAAGCATGTCTACTTCAAAGACAAGATGGGAGTGGTGAAGAACACTTTCCTTGATAGGAGGGAGTGTTAGGTTTTGGTACCTTGGGAAGTGGTCCCCTAGTGTTATTGATGTGACTAACACTAAAGGGGGAAAAGTACCCCTCCCTTACTTAATTGTATGTTATAAAGTCAATGTGACTTTATGAACTTATTAAATGCTAAAGTGAGTTAGGGAACTTAAGTAAAGGGTGAGATTTGATCTTCACCCTTGATCTTAGAAATCTAAGATCTAATCTTGGCCCTTGATCCCTAGGTCAAGCTAATGAGGAGGCTAAAGAAAAATATGAGGGAAGAGGGGGCACATTGTTCTCTTGCATGAGAAGAGTAGAGGAAGAGGACAAGGAGTTTGGAGGAGAAGAATAAGGAGGGCGCACTTTGAGAAGAAGGGTGCACTTGTTGAGGCAGGGTGCACTTGGGTTGAGCGCACTAGATAAGGAAGAAGGGAACAATTTATAAGACATGAACAATATGCACATATTCCGAGGGTTGGGCACACTTACTTTTGAAGAAGGGCATGATTTTAACGGACATGTTGGCACAAATTCCAAGGAGATTGGGTTGTTAACTTGAGATGAGTTGGCTTGTAATCTCTATTGTAATTTTTCCCTTATAAGCTCCATCATAAATTCCTCTTCACTAGTTTTCCCCTTGGGGTTTTTTCCAGGGTCATGTTGAGGAAAAATACATGTGTTAAATATTGTGGTTTGCATATTTTATTATCAACATTTAAGTGGTAAAGATCAAAGGTGTGTTTCCAATTTTTAATGACCGTGGAAAGAGTAATTTGTGACAACAAACATTTGTTAATCTAACCTTGAAACAGGAGCATTAAAAGGAGGTTGAAATTAGTTCTAATGGTGGCCATAAAACAATCATGAACAAACATGTTATTAACATCCAATAGAACTTCAGAAGGCAACCTTTAAACAATGGTAAATCATACCTGTGTTGATTTCCTAAAGAGCCTCAAAATTCTTCAGGAAGAAGATGGAATACTCATCAATATTCATGGAATATGGCATCACAAAACCATAGTTCAACAAGATATTATCATATACCAATATCCACTACAAACTGGAGAAGCTTCAACAACAACACATGGAATCAAGGGAAAAAAATTTATGCAACAACAAGCCACCAAGGATTACGACCGAAAATAATTTATTTTGGATGGATGGATCATCATCAATGGAAAGAAGAATGCAGGAACTTAAGAAAATCGTATTACTTGGTTCATACACGTGAAGCCTTTAATTACAAAGCTTTGAGGACAAAGATTTTTGAAGGAGGGTATTATGTTATGACCCAAAGGGGGGATATATAGGGTTAATGTATATGATATGACCCCAAGGGGGGGATATATGGGGCCAAATGTACATGTAATGTGTAAATACATATGCAATAAGGTTGGCCTAATAGTAAAGAGGCCTCATGTGCAAGTGTAAATAGGTATATATAGAGGTCATGTATTCATTATTGTAGGCATGGGAATGGTGATGTATAAATGTAATTGGTTATTTGGAGGATGTTCTCCTATTGTTTAAGGAGTTATTGTGTAAATTTTCTATCTGGGAGTTGTGCTCCACACTCACATTTTGTACATGGTGTGTACTTCTGTTATTTTATGATATTTGTAAGCATTTGGATCATTACAAAGGCATGTTTTCTACAAATGCAACCAAACCTTGTCTTCTACCTGAAACTTGTGTGGAACCCGATGTTGACCATGGTGTTACTTATACTTAGCATTAGCTTTCTCTAAAATATCATAGACATATTGGCGGGTGTGTTGAATTCAATCAATGAATTTGGTGGCTTTGTCAAACTCACACTGAACATGGGAAGGTTATTCCTATGTGGACACAAGGGGTAGTGCTACATCAATGGGGCTCAATGGTTGAAACCCAGGCCCACTTGAAAAGGGTTGTGGTTGGTCGAGCTACAGAGGGATTTTTTATAGCTTTGTTGAACATACGGAAGGCTCTCATCCTATGTGCATGGATGCTTGGAGTTGTACATGTGTAAGATATGCATGATCATCCTATTGATGACCTTTGTATGTCCATTAGCTTGGGTGAGGAAGACAGTGGATTTGGTGAGCTTGGTGTCCAATAATGATGAGAGGCTTGACTAGAATGCACTAAAGAACTTGTTGTCCCAATATAATATGATGGTGTATGGTATCCCAAATTGTACCCACACATGCTCGAAGAAGATCATGGCAATGGTCTCAGTTGTGATACTCTTCTTGCAAACTATCAATATTAATATCTTAGAGAATCGATCAACAACATTGAATACACATTCATTTCCATGCTTAATGGGGGATACACCTAACATGTAGTCCATGTTAATAGTTCCCAGGAACTTTATTGGGGAATAAGGCAGAGGTGTACAATCCTTGTTTTCAATGGTTGGCAGTGGATCGGTGATTGTAGGATCACGATATACTTACTAACACACATCCTATGAAGCTTAGACCAATAGAAATAGTTTTGTAGCATTGCCACTATCTTCTCCATGCTAAAGTGTCTTGTCACTCTATTGTAGTGGGATTCCCAAATCAACTTCACACTAAGCTTGAAGGAACATAGAGATGACCTAGATGACATGAAAGTCCATCCTGAAGATGAAATTATGGAACTGGTGGGTGCATATTTCCCCAACATCCAGATAGTGTGGCAGTTGGATCACTTGTCATAGAGTTGGGACTGTTATTGCACAATTTTTAGGTTGGGAAAAAGCCCAACCCATACTGAAATGGAGACAACTTTGAGAACACTACCCATTGTCACCTTGGTAGGAGTATTCTGTCGCTTTGAGATGATGGAATCACCTCAATGGAGATCCCGGTGACCCTGGGGAAATGAGATGGAAAATGTGATGTATGAATGAATGCCCTATAGGTCAGGTTTCTATGTGTGGAGAAGGGCTTCAACAAGGTCTTGATGGTAGCCAAGAGTTTCCAAGAAGTAGTAGACATTATTAGATGTTGGTTGTACTTGGCTGAGACACAAGGAAAATGAAGATACGAGCCCAAATATATGATGGACAAGCAAGTGACTTGTTCTCCTAATTGATAATGAATATTTACAAACAAGTTGCTAAAAAGTCTAGTTGAGCAAGAGATAAGCTAGAATCAACTAGATCAACTTAATTAAAAATAACATTGGACTTCAATGATGAAACAAGTTTGTTACACAATAGTATTGCAGAGATATTATTCAGCATTATTGACTATAACAAACAAGTTATTACAACAAGAAAATCACATCCACTAAACTTCCCTAAAATCTAAAAAGAGATGCGTTGGGCCTATTAGGTTATGTGGGCAAACTTTAGAGCAACTTTTAGTGGTTGATTTAAGAGTTATTGAGAAGTTTGATTAGGGTTTTTGTAATCCTAATGGTTGTAGATGAAGTTTTTATAGCAACAAAAATTACTTGAGCAAAGATGATGCCCTAGTGGCTTAATCAAGCTTATCGAGCAAAGAATTGAATCCAACTTAAACAACCTTCAAATCATAAGAGTTAGATTATGTCTGATATTTTATTTCTCCAATGCAATTATACTGAATCCTTGCCTTTAGTTAGTGGGTTATGTAGTCAAGTAAATAAAGAGCTAAGCAATGTTATCTCCTTGGGGATGTAAACCCTCTTACTCCCCAAGGCAAGCAAATGGTAAGCTAGGAGATACTAGGAGGTGTAGCCCTTTTACTTCTCATAGTAAAACCTTGTGCAAAAAATAACTTCTAGACAAAGATGATAGATACTTGTGGTGTTGTAAATCCTTATACTAATAACTTCTAGACAAAGATGATAGATACTTGTGGTGTTGTAAATCCTTATACTCCCCAAGAAATCTAGCAAATCAAACTTGTGACTAAGAAATGAAGCATCAACAAGACAAATCTTTACCTAGTTCAAGAAATGACAAGATAAACCTCTCCTTACCAAGATAGATCCACCACACATGCCAAAGAAAACCTCTAAGAAGGGTAGCACACTACTTCTTCCACCAATAGCATAAAGAGACCAAGATAAAAATCACAAGAGAGAGAAGGTTTCCCAAGGAGGGCACAAATTTTAGCCAAATACTTTTCACAATGGGAGAGTTATGTTATGAAATGAGATTCATGTGATATCTATTTATACAAAATATCTAAAACATAGTTTGTCCACTTAATTAGGGTAAAACATAAGATAATGGGTCAACAACCCTTATCTTACCCATTAAACTAAATAATAATATTTAATTTACACTTTTTGCACATTAGAAACCCTAAAATAAGATGATGTCACCCTTTTAAGGCAACATTTTAGCATATTTAGCAAATCGTTGGAGTTAGGGATGGAACGTTTGGCCACCAAAGGCCTTCTCCTCATGCGCTATAGAGTTTTCCTACAAGTAAATGTGTTCTCTCCATCAAATAATGCCAAGTTTCAATGCAAAATAGCTCCATCACCACCAACCCTAGCCCTAGGTGACGTCAAGCCCCAAAGAGTTATATTTTGCCTCTCCTGGGTAAATTGTTTGGGAAATAGGGGCTAGGTAAGGTCATCCATAATGTATTCTAGGCCTCCAAAGTCAAGGCATCATGATCCGACATGTGGGTCATTGGCAACTGACCTGTGGGCTTCAAGCCCCGTGGAAGCCCAATATAGGCTTGTTCCTCCAAAATTGTCCACCAACAAGGTCCTGCAAAAAAAATAGGCACGCCCTCCAAGGATCTCAAGTCAAAATATCATGGCAAGTGAAAACCACATATAACAAACAAGGCACCTAAACATGTGCATCAAAACCACCTCATCAAATTAAACAAATGCTCCAATACCTTATACAATTGACCAACTTTAGTTATGGGAGGGGTGTCATAAAAGTCTTATTGGGTAGACCAAAACCCTCGAGTAGGGGATGCTCCCAAGGATGCCCCTTCAAGGTCATGTAGTGGATGATGAGGTGGATAGGGTTTTATACTTCATAGGTCAATGAGTTTCATGACATACAAGGGCTCGTATTATCTCATTTATGGGTGCCTTTGTAGGGGGTGTGATGCACCTTCTTCCTCGATGTAACCTTTTCCAAGCCCATTTATTACCATTTATTAATTAATCAATGATCCAAACACATGTGCACTCCCAATAGTGAATTGATTAGCTTAGGGGGCAGTAACACGATGTAACTTGAAAGAAGAGGTCCACAAAGTGCCATAGGGGTAACCATGTAAAGCGTTGTAACACACTTGTGTTAGTCTTATATTCAAGCGGGATATTTATTATGTGTTTGTTATTTTGCAAGTCTTCAATTCTTTTAAGAGAAGCAACTCATCGTTCTCAAGACCTGTCTAGGTGAGCATCTAGAAGGTTCATATTTTAGGCTCTTATCTTTTGCCAGCAGCCATCCCCCTAGGCCTTTAGCCCCTTCTTCCCATGAAACAAGGTACACGCCCTTCTTGGGTCACTAAAGTCAAAGGGCCTAGAAGAGGGAAATATGATGGGATTGTAATGAGCGTAAAGCGGTAAGTATGGTCAAGAATGGTACGATAACCTCTCAAGGGTTCCCTAGTTGCAACCCTTCCCAAAAATTTAGCCACTTACCAGGACGTCTATGACACTCACCAAGGTGAAACAAGGTCAAAATCATAATGTCCAAAAAAGTGTTCTATAATCAAAAGTAACTCAAATACAACTGTTTAAATGCCTCAAATATTAGGGTGATTACCTGCCACAATACCTGACTTGTACTGCATGGAGCAAGACCCATGTGTTGTCTAGAAGCTATCTAGTGTGGTGGATGCGCCAACAATGGATCAAATTATGATGATAGAGCGGGCTTCCATATGTGCAAGTGGACACTACTAGTCATGTGGTCTCTCGGCACTCCATATTTTCAACCTGAGGACCTCAAGACATGATCTCCTTAGTTATCCCACAGAATGGGGATAACAAGACCACTCGGAGGACTCATGGTTACAAGAGTCGAGCATCATGGTTAGTGATGCAACTAAAGGTTGACTAAGGTAGTCAGGGACGTGAATAATGCTCCCTTTCTTATATTTAATGTTGAGGTGAAATTGCTGCAAGTATGTGGACCACTTTTGATGGTGATCATTCTGTAATTTTCCTTGTGTCTACATGAACTGCATAGGCATGTGATCTATATGGATGATTGTGCCCTTCCCTAGAATGTAATGCTTCCATTGGCAACAAGCTTATATAATGAAATACATATCTTTTCCATAGATGGGGTACTTATGGACAACATCTGAGAGTGTGTCACTATGATAGGCCACTGGATGATTGTGCTAAGTGAGAATGACACTGACAATGTAGTTTGAATCATTTGTCTCAATCTCAAAAGGTTGTTGCAAATCGGGTAAGGCGAGCACTGAGGTTGAGCATAAATGATGTTTCAGATCGTCATATGATTTTTTTTGTGACCTGGCCCACATAAATTTGGTTTTGCAACCACCCTTAGTCACTTAGATAAGGGACCATGCAATATGAGAGAACCCCCCAAAAAATATGTGATATAAGTTGGCAAGGCCTAAGAAGCTCCACAGCTTGGTTAGTGTTGTCAGGGCTGGGCAGTCACAAATGACTTGGATCTTGGTTGGATCTACATTCACACCATGCTCATATACAATGTATCAGAGGTATCAGTCCATGTTCATGTTGAAGGAGAATTTCTCTATCACAGATAACTTGTGTTGTCGCAGAGTGTGGAGGACCTACTGAATGTGCTACAAGTGTTATGCCCGACTCTTGTTGAAGATGAGGATGTCATCCAAATATACAAACATAAAGGAATTGGTGAAAGGCTGTAACAAGTTGTTCATCAACCCCATGAAATTTGTTGGGGCATTTGTCAAGCTAAAGGGCATGACCAACCACTCAAAGAGACCATTTGTAGACTTGAAAGTAGTCTTCCATACATCAGTCGGTTCTATTGGGACCTGGTGGTAGCCAAACTTCAGATCAATCTTACTAAAGTAATTGTCTCCCTTGATTTGGTTGAGAAGGTCATCAATTTGGGGAATTGTGTACCGGTTCCTGACTGTGATTTTGTTTAGAGCTATGTAATCAATACATAATCACCATGTCCAGTCTTTTTTTTGCACAAGCATGATTAGGGTTCTGAAGGGTGAGGAGCTTGGTCAAATGTGCCATTTTTGGAGAAGCTCTTGAATCTGGTACTTGATTTCCTCATTTTCCAAGATATTGTCGATATACTGGCCCATTAGGTAAAGGTGCATCGAGGATCAGATAGATTGAATGCTTAACCTAACAGTGCAGAGGCACCCTAGTAGGTGAGGTGAAGATGTCTTGGTATTCTTCCATGACTTTGTCCACTTGCTTCTTCTATGTAGAGAAGCCATGTGTAGAGGACATCAATGTTGTTGTGACCTTCAGTTCACTTTGAGAGTGAATCATGAAGAGGAAAAATTTCCCAGTTTGGGAGATGACCTTCCTGCACTGCTTAGTTGAAACCAAAGAAATCGTGGTAAGTGGAGCTACCTCAGGTATCCTGTATAGTTGTCTGCCCAAAGTAACAATGACACTACGAGGTCTAGAATCATATACAACATGATGTTTCCATATATATGTCTAGCCTAAAAGAACATCACAAACTTCAAGTGGGGAAACATCACATAATACCTCATCCTTGAAGGTCTTGATGCCATCGGGCAAGTGGCAATGTTGGTTGACACAAATATCTCTTCCTTGGCTTAGCCATCCGATGTTGTATGGTTGCGAATGTGGTGTTGTTGGCAACTCCAACCGCTTGACGAACTCTGTTGATATTAGGTTCTTTTAGCTTTTTCTATCAACAATGAAATACAATGGAGCACCCTTCACCCACATCTGCAAGTGAAAAATGCGCTCACCTTCCTTCAACTCTTCTTGTTCGTTTGGTTGGACCTTGGTGGTATCGACTGTGGCACTGGGTTCTACATCAATGATCCAATTCCCCTTGTCTAGATTTGAATCATAGTCAGAGTTTGGATCTAACTTTGGAGCTTTCAACTTAGCCACCAATGACTGCTTCAAGTGACATTTATCAGTGATGTGTTAGGGGCTTTTATGGAACTCACACCACTTCCCAACATCTTTCTTAGTCTTCCCATTACCCTTCTTTGCTTGCGGCTTATACTAGTTGTCCTGAGGTTGTCCATCCTTACTTTGTCCTTTGTTTTGTGGGATAGGGTTTCCTTTGCTCTGCTTCTTCTATGATGCATTCACAAATCCAAACTCCCACTTACTCCTCTACTTAAATTTTTGCTCGATTTTGAAAGCATATCGATAAGTGACTCCCAGTGATGAGATGTCTACAAACTCCATTTATGTTTGAATGTACATATGTAGAGCCCCACAATATTTTATAACCAGATGTCGCTCAGAGTCTTTGATACCCAACTTGGTGCGCAAGGTATGGAATATCTTTGTTAACTCTGACACTGTTTGGTCCCTCTCCTGACGCAATGTGGTCCATCTCATCTATTGGTTGTCATAGTTTCCAGCATGGTAATATTGTTCCTTGACAACATCGATAAAAGAGTCCCAAGTGGGTTTGGCCCCAAACATTCCAAACTCCTCTGTAATTTTTCTCATAGTAAGTCTCTTACCAATTTTATACATGGGGAACAACCTTAGGGAGCGCAAAGGTGATCTTTTCCCACTGAAAAAGTTGTGGACAGAGAAATAACCTTCTGCTGGATTTAACAAATTTTCCAAAGCATCCACATCTATCTGACCTTCAAATATGGGAATATCAAAATTAAGTCTTACCTTGAAGGGGAAGACACCTCCAAAGTGGTCGCTTGACGAAGACGCATATGTTGTTGTCAGTAGTTGTTGAAGGATTTGGGACAAATTATCCATCATCTCTTCCCTTTATCACACAAGGGCTTCCTCAAGCAACAAATTAGTAGTATATCTTTCTCCATCGTATCTCTTTTCTTCCACCGCGGGAGATCATCAAGGGTTGACAAGAACGGTCTTTTAGAGGCTCAAGTAGTTCAAGTCCCAACTCCTTATACCCTAACCTCGTTGGGGACATGCATAGAGAAACAAACAAAGAGCGAACCACTCTATACCACTAATCCGAATTTATGAGGGAACATAATCAAATACAAATATGACAGAAACACAAAGATACAATAATACTCAATTTCTATTAATGAATGAAATATGCTAGAACTGTAAAAATGCAGAGTGAAATGAACTCTCTAGAATGGTGGCAACTTATCTCTAAGAAAAGATGTGACGACTACGTGAATTTGCAAGAAGTGATTACAGTAAGGCTAAAAGGCCTTTTAACATAAAGCATCAATGAGAAAACCCTAAACATCCAAAACCCTATCCCCAAAAGATGAAATGCCAAAACGTTTATGGGCCCCGATGTGGTTATTTGATATGTCAACTTCATGGAGGCATAAATTTTTCATACGATCTTTGTTTGGGGCACTTGGTTTCCTGTCGGAAAGGTCTAACCGAGACTTACACATTTTGATCATCCCAACACATGCCTTTTGCTATTTAGTAGGCACTTATGTGCCAAAAAAATGTCGTTTAGGGACTCAAAATGGCCTCGCAAGTTTCGAACCTAGAAAAAACCATAGAAAACTGCCAAGATGGAAACTATGTTTTCAGCCAGTGGAATAGGTGGGTGGCCAACTGATGTCCACCTGGATCATTGGGCCTTTTAGAGGCTCGAGCAAGGCTACCCTCTATCCCCATACTGCTCCTTGTTGGTTGTAGAAGGACTTGGTAGGTTGATTAAGGAGGCTCAGAGACAAAGACAACTTTTGAGCATTAAGGTGGCAAGGAGTGAACCATTAACACACCTCATTTTGTGGATGATGTACTTATTTTATGTTTCGTTAATGATGGTGAAGGCCAGGTTATCAAGGATCTTTTACAACTCTATTATGATGTTATTGGTATGGAGATTAATGAGAATAAATTTGCTTTGTTCTCATCTATCTTGGCTGACACTCATCATACTATGATGGAAAGAACCTTTCCTTTTCAACATCTTGATATTAATCAAGGGGTAAAGTACCTTGGTTTCACTCTAAAATCGAACAATTATAGTAAAGTTTATTGGGGATGGATTTTAACAAGGATTACAAATCTTGTTTCTTTTTGGTGCAATAGCTGGCTCTCTGAGGGGGCAGGTTAGTTATTGTAAAATCTGTATTAGAGGTAGTTCCATTGTCTTGGAACACTTTAGCTCACGTCTCGAAGGGGGTTTTGGAATGGATTAGGAAATGTTGTTTTAACTATTTATGGAAATGAAGCAATGAGTATAAGTAATCTCACTTGGCCAGATTGAAACTGATAGTTACACTTAAATCTCAAGGGGGTTGAAGGACGATCATCATATAGAAATACATTACACCAAATTCACTCTTAGACTCAGTAACAATGGGGAGGAAAAGCATAAAAGAACATGTCAAATCAAAGCAAAGTCGTGACATTAGCCTTCCACGTGATTGGTAAGTACTTGGCAATGGGACACGGGTGAGAATAAGACTAATGCAATCATGGAATGTGGCAAGGAGAACTTTCTTGTTGAAAAATTGTTCTTAGATTTGCAAGAGTTGGGGAGGTGCATACTAAATACGGTCAACAATCCAACTAGAACTGCCCTATGGTCCGAAAGCTACTTGTCAGCTCAGGAATTAGGGATGAACAATGAGATGAGTCAAGGATGGGAGTCCTTTCTGATTGGACCGAGAAGAGGCCATATAATGTTGAGTGGGGATATCAATTATTTATAAGTATGGGCAATGAATAAGATTGGGGGTGATTACACCACGAAGCTAAAATATCTATCTTTGCAATCCCTTGGCCATGCTAAGATTAGATGGTGGTTATCAAAATTGTACAAGGTTAAGACTCCACCTAAGTGTATGTTGTTTGTGTGGTTGATTCTAAATAATAGGGTATTGACTTGGGAAATGCTTCGAAAGAGGAACAATATTGGGCTTGGAAGGTGTTCATTGTGTAAAGAAAATGATGAGACTGCCACTCATCTTTTCTTGTCTTGTTCGTTCTCTATCTAGGTCTAGAAGGATTTGGATACTTTGTTGGGTTTTTAGGATTCGTGGCATGAAGAGACTGTGGATATGAATTTCCAATAGTGATTTATAAGAAGAGAGTTGAAGCCTTTTAGGGCAATTCTCTTCTTTGTCACTTGGGGAATATGGCTAACCCACAACTCTAGTTTGTTTAAAGATAAACCAAACCCATATTTTCAAATCTCTTTCCATGTATTGTCTCTATTATCAGTTCATAATCCTAATGTGAGTATAAAGGAGCAGAGGTTTTTTGTGAGCACTTTCAGTTGATAAGTCTTATTCTCGTAGTTTGATCGACAAGGCCTGTCAAGGGCTAGGGTAGACATGCAATTAGGGTATGGTTTTAATTCTATTATATTCTCATTTCTCCATTGCAAAGGCTGATCTACGAAAAGGAACAAAAAATGTTGGGGAATTCAAGGCTTTACTTTTCCTTATTGTTGAAATAATGTAACTACAAAGAGTATTCTTATTATTATTGTTATTTTATTCATAGGATTAATCCCCATTGTGGATTAATCATGTCGGTAATTGTATTAGGACCAAATCCCCTTTTGCAGATTGGTCAATAGACAATTGTAATAGGCAGAATAAGAAGTCGGCCCCGGCAGTTATTATTGAGACCCAGAAATATAATAAAGGTGGGTTTACCCACCCAGAGTGAGAGGTTGTCCCTGCTAGTGAAAACCCTTCACACGTGTCAGTTGCGATGTATGGAGTCTTGTATATATATATAGAAAGATAGCGCCTCACTTTATCAACTCACTTGCTCATTCTTAAAGAGGCAAAAGGTACAACACAGGTTGGAGAGGAGAATTAAGAGCATCTTTGGAGAGGACTATCTATATTGGTTTGAGTTATCTCTTGAACATTATTGACAATTTATGATAAGGAAGTTTTCTTTGGGTTTTTATTCCCCTAGAGGTTTCCCGGGATAAATGTTGTCTCTTGTGAGATGTGTATTTCTCGGTGATCTTGTTCTTATGTTGCTCTTATCTATTGAAATGCAAGAACTATAATAATGACATAAAACATTAACATGATATTAGAGCCAACTGAAGGAAGCATATTTAAAGGGAGAAAACGTCACTATTACTGGACATGAAAATTAGGGCTTTTTATTAAGAGGAATTTCAGCCCAAACCACCTATAAAGGTTGCACCCTCTGGGATCATTTTGGCACCTTCAGCACCTTTTAGGTGGCTAGATCTCTAGAAAGAGTGAAACCTTAGTTTCACAAAGTGCCAGAAAACAGTACCATAAGTACCAGTACCAGTCGGAAACCCATAGGTCCGAAATCCATGAGATCAGATTTGAAGGAGTAAGGACTGGATTTTCGAAAATCATTTGCCTGACTAACTTGCCTCATTTCGGTAGCATCTAGTCCTCGGATCAAAATTTCAAAATTCAAAGTTTGAGAAAATTAGGGTTTCCTCATAAAACCCTAAGTTCTTGGAGTTCTTGTTCTTGGGTCTTAGAACTAGTTCCCAATTCTAGTTATTCAGTTCTTGATCTTAAGAACTAGTTAGGTTGCGGTAGGTAGAAGGATTGCAATCACCCTTGAAGTTTTGTTAAGAGTTACTCTTGCCTTTACCAGGATGGAGCCACTACACGCAAATGTTATAAATTATGTACTCATATGTTTAATGGATTTAAACCTAAAGAGTATTTGCGAGGAGAGGATCTCTTGCCATAGATCGAAGGGATCTCAGATCCAACATTAGGAGAATGATGCAACCTAGGTGTGATTATTCTATGCATCTATTTGTTATGAAATTATCTTGATCAATGTTGCATGTTGAAGCTATGATCAAATTATTAGAAAGATTATCACATATGTTTAATGGTTAAACCCTAAAGAGTATTTGCAGGAAAAGGGATCTCTTGCCATAGATCCAGAAGGATCTCAAGATCCAACACATTCAGAGGAATGATGCAACCTAGGTGTGATTATTCTAATATGCATCTATTTGTTATGAAATTATCTTGATCAATGTTGCATGTTGAAGCTATGATCAAATTATTAGAAGAACTAAAAGTTGATCATAGAGCTTATCCTCTAACCTAACCTTTTGTCAAGATAGCATATTATCTTAGTGCAACAGACATGTTGAAGAAAGCACTCGTCACTTGAGTGAAGGAGACCTAGAAGAAAAGCAAGCACTCACTCTTGAGGTCAAGGCTCCAGGTTTGATTAATCAAGATTCAAAGGTACACATGACAAGCTGATGACTTTAGTTGAGATAACAATCGTTGTAAACTATTATACTTGATAGCATGTGAGAATATAGAGGTAAATACTTTGCCTGATATGACTAACACCTCCTCTAGGGGAAACCTTGTGTGTTAGTTCCAAAAACCTTGAAGAATGCTTGGTCACAACACTATGAAAGTGTTGACCTCATTTCGTATTGTATTCCTTACCTTTAATCTTTGCTTCAGATAAATTATAAGTGATAGCTCTAAAGGAGCTACT